>JAWZYV010012656.1:0-309623 GCA_038373885.1 Cheiracanthium punctorium | reverse complement strand
GAGCGTTTTGGGGAAGTATCGAAGAAAGTTTAGTTTAGAAATGGAATCGATCCCTACGATTATAACGTTTAATTTATCAAAATTCCTTGCACTGTTTATAGTACTAGAATCACGCAATTGTTCTACTTCTTTTTTAACAGGTGTCAAAGCAAGGACACTTCTTGCAAATGTACGATTCCCCTTTTTACATTTTAGAAGAATAAAATCATCATCTATAGGCAGACCAAATATCATGGCATGTTCTTTCCCTAAAGCGTAAGTATCGTCGGGCTTTCTACCAGATAGTTTTCGCGTTATTGGATAAAAAAAGCAGTCGGTTTGATTCAAGTGAACTTTGTGTTGTTTCAGAAGTACTACTTCGTCTATAGTCACTATTCCATGATCCTTAACACAAAACAAAGGTGATTTTGGGCCACAGTCATAGGTACTAGGAGTTTTTGAATAAAATCTTCTAATTGTGGGATCAAAAGGATTTAATTTTGGAATCCTACATCCAGGAGTAAATACCACGAAAGATTTATCCGATTCATTATATGGATAGTAAGCAAGTTTAAAACCTCTAGGTTTGAATACATTTTCTTTGTAAAATAAATGAACATAATATAAGCTGGAAACAAAAAGGAATATGCCTAAAAAAAGCGAGCTTTTAATTAACCCGAAAGACATTTTATGGATTATTATTATTTTGCAGTGTCAACCATATTTTTAGATGTTCAAATTAAGGGATTATAACAATAAATCTTTCTTTTTTATTGTGATGGATAAATAAATATATACACACATATACATACATACATACAATTTGAGTATTAGAGTGCTTGATGAATCTTCTTTCAAGCCATCAATATGTTCGTAAGGCGGAAGAAAATAGTTCACGATACAAAATGCTAAAAAAAATTCATAACATTTTTCAGGATTAAAAAAAAGTCTTTGGGAGAAAGCGTATGGTCTGATAATGGAAGAAAATCGGCTTCAGTAAATATTTGTGTTCGATATGGGCAGAGACACATGCGGACTGAAAAATCGTTTCTGCTCTAAAAGCTTTTTTCCTGCTGATTAATCCAGACATTTGTTGAAAATTCTGAAACTTATTCAAACGCTAAATTTTATACATTACATTCCAGCGAAAGGTTTTGAGTATAACAGAGAATTTTTCTCATCAGATAATCCCATATTCTTTTCAATAGTTTCACAAATCAACCTAAAAATGAAAAGATACTGATAAGTATATAATATAAGTGTGTATACTACAAAGTGTGCCAAATAAGTAATAAGACTAATTACATTAGATTCGAATTGAAACTTATTTAAATTTTGCAGTTCCAGGGATTTAAAATAATCCCCTTGCACCTTCATGCAACGTTTGTATCAATCATATAAGTTGTTGATCAGTTTAAGTTGTTGAAAAAACGTTGTAAGTCCTGCTTGTGCAGCCCTTCAGTCACAGTCAAGTGTTGGTCACTGCACTTTGAATGCCTTCAGTGCCACTGAAATATTTTCATTTTAAAGCACATTTTTTGGAAACAGAAAAAAATTTGCAGGGGCCGACTCAGGCAAATAGAGTAGGTGTTTATGCGCACAAATCTGTTTTAATATTAAAAGCTATTTCACGAGTATTGCTCAGCAAGCCGCTGCATTTCAACCATTAATCATTTTATTGTCCTGTGACTAACAAACTGAAGACGGTACACAATCAGGAAGTTCCACGTTCTTTCAACAACTTGTATGATCGATGGTTAAATGGGGATTATTTTGAATCCTTCTAACTGCGAAATTAACCCATTTGTGCCTGGATATTTTTGCGACTTTCTTAGATTTTTACTGATAACAGAAATAATAGATAAATTTCTGATGTCAACTTCTTGATCAATTGATGATTTCTTTTAAAATCATTATGCATAAAAATCGAAATATCAGCATCCTACTTGGTCATGTTAAAATATTTTGTAGAGTTGAGGTTTAATACTCATGAACAAAGGCTAGGAAAAATAAATAACGTTTTCGACTAATAGCGAAAATGCCGTCCCAAAAAAGGGACACTAGGCATAAATGGGTTAAAATAAAGTTCTTAGTTTGGAAGCAATTCTAGTAGTCTCATTACTTATTTGGCGCACTAAATGTAAAATGAATTGGAAAATGCACTCTAAAAAATCCATTCATCCATTCAATCCATCAATCGATCCACTAACAAGAAATCTCTAGGAAACAAGGCTTCCGTTTATTGTTTTAGCATTATTATTAATGAAAGTAGTCAAGTATAGTCAAGTGCACTTCTACTGATATACAGATTGGTTATAATGAAAGTTCCACTTTAAAACGGTCAGAGGCATTGTGGTTATGTGACTGAAAATGGTAGACGGCTAAAATGTGAAGGTCCCAGGTTCGGGAACTATTGCGCGGCTGTCGATCTAACGGTCTGGAGTTTTGGAGATTTTCTTCAGATGTAAAGTGAATACGCGTTAGAACCCCTTAGTACGTCTTCCTACCAAGGCACCTCCCATCCTTGGCAGATCGCCCTAGCGTAGCGTTGCCATAAACACACTCAGCAATTAAAACGGTCAGAAAAGGAAAACTACTGAACCAAACGTTATCAAACTTGGTAATCGTGTAAAGATGGTCATGGGAATTTATTACACTCTAAAAATAAATAAATAAATAAAAAAATCAGTTGATTACTAAGAAATCTCTAGGAAACAAGGATTCCATTACTTATTTTAGTTTTTAGTATGATGAAATGACTTTTCTTAGTATAACTACTAAATAAAGCTTTGTATGTCAATTGATTTACATGGCTTTATTTAGCAGTAATACTAAGAAAAATTATGACACCTTTGTTTCCAAGATATTTTAGTAATCCACTGAATTTTTTTAGAGTGTACCCGTGGAAAAAAGTTCAAAAATTCCCCGTCAGGGGGAAATGGCGCTGTATGCAATATTGGTGAACGAAATAAGACATAAAGACATCGGTTTAAAATGTTTGTAATCGGTTTTGAAACGTGTTACAAAGCAATTTGAATTGTATTATGGCAATGGCATTCTCAACAGCAGCTCTTTGCATACCAGGATTAATGTTACGGACATGTCTGTGTATCGCACCTTCCAATATCGCACCAAATGTTTAAATTATCACCGTAAACAGTGCTTTTGAGATAAGCCCACACCCAGTTTCGTTTTCGAAAAGATTACAAACATTTTAAACCGACGTTTTCATATCTTACTTCGCTTACCAATATTGCATGCATTGCCATTTTCCCCCTGGTGTTAAGTTTATGAACTTTCTTTTCGCCGATAACAAATTTCCATGACCTTCTTTACACGATTATCAAGTTTGATAACATTTGGTCCAGTAGTTATCATTTTATGACCGTTTCAAAGTGGTACTTTAATTATAACCATCCTGTACTTGACTTTCTTTAGTAATAATTCTAAGAAAATTCATGGAAGCTTTGATTCCTAGAAATTTCTTAGTAATCGACCGACTTTTTTTGAGTGTGTATTTTAAATGCTAAAACTGAAATCTCTTCAAAACATTTTATCTCAGTCACAGCTTTTTTTTAAAGAAGTGATCAGAATTTAGTACTTTCTCGAAAACCTCTGTCCCTCTACATAAATTAAAAAAAGTCATAAAGTTATAAAAAATAAAACGACCTTCTACAGTGTGACATATTTAAAGAAAGGTACGTTTCTACCTATTTTACTCACTATAAATAACCAAATTTATCCCGTAACTTTTTTTCCCTAAAGATTATTATATTTTGCAAACCAGAATTTTGTTTTCTAAATGTCCAGTATGTTGCCAAATTTTTCATTAGCTGAGTTTCCTAACATACGACTCCTGCCTTATTAAATAGTTACCTTATGTTGTCATTAATTTTTTCCATGACTGCCAACTGCATTTTAATGGTTCCTTTTTGGAAGAAAATAATTTTATTAAAATATCAATATTTGTACATTTATACAATGTCCCCTATTTTACATTTTTTATGTTAAACTGTTCAGGGCCGGATTTAGACTTGAGAAGGCCCTAAGCTATTTGAGATGTTGGGCCCTTTATCTCATATGTCAGTGCCAAATATGGTTTTCGGATACCTAGTGGGTTAAACTGAAGTATAATTAAGAAGAACATAAATAGTGAAGTGAAGTAATACGTCTTTAAATCATTTTTTTTTCATAATAAACTTAAAAATGAAAACTCTGATAAAAAGAAACAAAAGTTCTTTTAAAAGGCGCAATTTACAAAGGCTTCTTATCTAATCTCCTACCAATGACATCAAATGATAAACTACGCAGTTTGTCACTTTCTATGCACACGAGACTGAGGGAACATAATTTATCTTGAGTCTTTGTTGTTCTAGATTAATTTTTTATCCTCTTCAGGCGAGAACAAGATCTTTCTCCAGAGCAATTTAAAACCATCATACTAAGAAACCATCTCAAAATTGCTTTTACATTCAGGAATGCTGATTGGACACGATTGTTAAATATTATCCTATACAGATCCTGATGTGTCAGACTGCATTTTCCGCTGAACCATAGGCTTGACTATGTGTAACATATTGATGAAACTATGCTTGACTTCTCCTACAAGATTCATATCCACATCTTCAGTATATGCTTGGCATACAGCACTAACTCCTTCACGAAACTCTTCTTCTGCAGCTTCTTATTTTGTTAAGAAAGAAAGTTTTTTTGTTGCATCATTGTATACTGAGGCTCTCTGTTCCAGACTTGATTCCAATGCATCCATCACAGGTATAAATGTTTTGATTCTGAACTTCTCTCTTGGCTCAAGGTTCTCTAAAGCGTCATCTTCATTATCATTGATATGCTTTCTTCTATATCTGCTTTTCTTGTAATCAACATCAGGGAATTTTACCATTGCTTTTTATTTAAAATGATCGAACATGTACCTGGAACCTTTAACAAAATCCGAAAGTGATGCATACAATTTCCTACACACATCTAGACTATTTTGGGAGTCTTGCAGGGATTGACTAGTCTTGTGAAATTCATCCAGCAAGTAACTCTACAAATATACAAATATAACATTACCACAAATTTAAACTCCTCCCTTTTATTCAAAATGCTCATGGCTTGATTTCTTGTTTCGCCTTTCTCTGTAGTATCAATATTCAGCTGATGCAATGCAGAAATTATTCCATCATAACTATGAAGTATAGCACTTGTGGCCATTAAATGTGCTTCCCATCTAGTAAGACTTTGGAACTTTTGAATCATATTTGAAAAATGACAACAGTACTGCCCATCTATGTCTAGATGATGAAAAGAAATTATAAATTTCTTGAACAATTCCAAAAAAATTTATTGCACCGAAACAACAGTCAACTGCTGCTTTACCAACAAGATTCAGGGAACGACCAGCACATGGAATATACCAAGCATACTTGTCAATCTTTATTATTTCTTGCATTCCCTTGTATTTGCCAGACATATTTGCAGCATTATCAAATGACTGGCCTCGAAACTTACGAAAATTTATTTTGCACTCATTTGTAAAGTAGTTGTGCACCATCTTAGCCATACTTTCCACTGTGTGGCTACCCATATCTAGGAAAGTTAGAAAACGTTCAATAGGGAGCCCATCTACCGACGTAACCTGGGGAAAACCAATGCAGTATCGCCATTACGCCATTTCGTTCTGCTCATACAGATTTTCACCGGAATGAGCGGATCACCGGATAAACCACCCGAAACAAGCGGCGACCACTGTACACATTTCTAACTTATAATTCTAGATAGAGATTTCCATAGTAGAGATACTTATCGTAAAATTTCTTTAATATTGACTTCCATTTATATACAACTGTTTTCAATCGTAGTATGTTTGCTTGCGCTCGGAATGAGCTCTTTTTAACAGACCAAGATTTCTTAAACTTTTTCTTGAATGGAGTACAGGGTTGTCCAAATTAAACTTCCCCTACTCAGAGGCCTGTGCAGGATGTTGTATGGGTCATAATGTGATGAAATTTTGGAAACAGACACTTCAGATCACGCGCTCATGATTTATTAAAAAGAAATTATTAGTACAAGAAGTTGCCGATAGGTGGCGCTGCAGATCAACAAGACGTTCCACAGATGTTCAACACCACGAGAAACATTTGGCACACTGACAACACCATGTGACGATTGGCTAGCGGCGTCCACGACCGCCAAAGCAACGTCTTGAACGCGTGCGGAATCCACAACATGTCCTCTACCTGGTAAAATTCCCAGATGTCCGGTTCTTTCTAACTTCTTCATCATGTCTCGTAAAGCGCGTGGTGTCAATGGTCCTCGGCGTAAGTTCTTTAGCCGACGGCAAGGACGTACCCAGGGGGGTGGTCCAGGGGGTCCGGACCCCCGAAATTTCAGTTTTTGTTAACAAAATAAGAATGATGACGTCTTTTCGTGAAAAAGTCTGAATTTTTCACCGTTTATACCCCCTCCGAAATTTTTTTCTGGGTACGTCCCTGGCCGACGGAATGCTCTTATCCCAGCGCAGGAGTTCTCGTCATTCTGGTAGAAAAGTTTCACTAACAGAGCTTTTTCTTTCAAAGCCGCCATTGTGCATCAGCGAGCTGGAAACAACTGCCTGTGCTGCGCCTGTCTTTCTCTTTTGGATACGTTGCTCAGAAGCTTTATTTCTGAAAATCATGTTATTGCAATATGCAAATTAATAGTGTTACAGCGCCACCTATCGGCAACTTCTTGTACTAATATTTTTTTTAATAAATCGCGAGCGCGTGATCTGAAGTGTCTGTTTTCAAAATTTCATTACATTATGACTCATGCAACATCCTGCACAGGCCTCTGAGTTGGGGAAGTTTAATTTGGACAACCCTGTACTTTGAGGGGCTTTGAATTTTGAGGTAGCACCTTGTGTAAATCTGAGTCTAGTGAATTCGAAGCTAAAGGCCCATTTACACTTATCACGTTACATGCGTATTTTAGAGGAATCAGGGTTAGGACCTCTTAGAAAGACCCCCACGAAGGGCACCCCACCCCACGACCTGGATCTCATGTGTAGATAATTGGCCGTAATAACAACAACTTATAGGAATCATCGAAAGTGATAAGTGTACACTGTGAAAACATTTCACGTGTTGTGTGTTGTGTTGGGGGATTACGGCAAATTATCTAATCGAAAAACATTTCGTAAAATTAAATTGAGTATTAAAGTCGCAGACACGTAAAGCCAAGGTTGTAAATTTTACAGTACTTGCACCATTTTTCCTCTTACGGTAAAACTAC
The DNA here is from genome assembly GCA_038373885.1 of Cheiracanthium punctorium. NCBI lineage: Eukaryota > Metazoa > Arthropoda > Arachnida > Araneae > Cheiracanthiidae > Cheiracanthium > Cheiracanthium punctorium. The sequence goes on along the minus strand of JAWZYV010012656.1, from coordinate 302,372 downwards.
CGTATTCCTACAGAATTTCATCCTTAACCTCCCGACTGATCACAGCTTTCCACACTTCGGGCAAGGAAGCGTACTTCGTGTTGGATCACGAATCCCTTCAACGGTACAGGCCTAACAAGAATTTTTTCCAGCGAAAAAAGCCATCACTTTTCATTCCCCCCCTGACATCGACACCCCGTGGTGCTTGGTTGACAATCGCAGTCATCCCCTGAAGCTAATTGCTAGAATCGTGTGTCAGGAGAAATGGTTTTCTTCTGGTTAGGGTGATGACCCCTCCCCTCCCTTCCCACCTACAGAATTCCAACACTCTATTGAATCTTCGAAAGACCAGTTTTTTTTGTTTTTTTTTACGATGTAGGAACATGAATATTGTACTTTTTCTCTCTGCTTGTCCTAGAAGAAAGACCGTTTTTAGTGCAGAATAAAATGTATGCATTTTACTAATATATACATTTACACAGGACTGTTTGTATATATGCATATTTAAAATAATTTATTCTGTATCAAAAAATATTTTTTATTTTTTGATAGATTATTAATTAAAGATATATTAGTAAAACACATAGAATGCATTTCGAAATAAATTTTATGGTGATTTGATTTATCTATTTCTATTAAATATTCACGGTAATTTTATAAATACCCTTTTAAATTTTTAAACTCTCCACTTTTGCAATTTTTGAAAGTTCCTTGGCAGATTTTCTAAATCAGAGAAATATCGGATCGTCACTTAATTCAAATCAAAGTAAATTGACTCCCAAAATCTGTTTTCTTTCTTTTTAAGTTTCATGATTTTACATTTTTTTAATACTATGTATAAAACTTCTGATAGTTATACTAAACAATGCAGAGGAAAGCTTCGCTACTTAACACTTTCAGATACATTTAACTTGGGTGAAAATACTATATCCTGTGGGTCTTTTACAAATCTCAGGAATAATTTTCATTGCTGAGGAATTGGAAAATCAAAATTTCGCAAAAAAAGAAAATAATACGTTTGTTTCTTCGTGTTATGAAAAGCCTACACGATGGGCATCTGCCTAGGGGGTGAGGTGCCTTTAGTGGAGGACTTTTTAAGTGATTCTAACGCTCATTCAGGTTATACTTGGAGAAAACCGACCAAAACTTGAGACTGATAGATTGACAGCAGGCCCAGGCTGGTCAGGTCGGCTGGTGAGCTATTGCCGAGGGCCCCTGACCTAAGGGGAACCCAGCGAGGCCCCAATAATAGATATACTTCTTTATAATTAGAGTAATTTGATATACATCAGAATATATATCAAAGTAATTATGATTATTTATTTTTTAGTAATCTTACGCTTCCACGTAGCGGACGCTTACGTAGCGGAGGGTCCACACGGAACCCGAGGGCCGTGTTGGGGCCACTTATTTTTCGGCGAGGGCCTCGCCGAAAAATAAGTGGCCCCAACAGCTTTAAAATAGTTACAAGGAGCTTTTAGGTACACAAGCTTTTTTCAAATACAACATAATACAGTCGATCAACATTATAACGAACTTCAAAGGACCAAAAGTTTTGTTCGCTATATCCGAACCGTTAAGAAATACAGCATTAAAATTGCGGGACCGAAATTCTCATTCGTTATATCCGCGAGTTCATTAGTATATACCGGTTTCGCTATAACGTGGTTCGACCGTATTGCTTACCGTAATATTCTATTCAATCCAAATTCCTTTTTCAATATCTAGCCGAGTGCCCCCAAACGAGTCAGTCCGGGCCTGACTGATAGCCACATTGTACGGCAGAACTCTGAATCTTCACACTTCAGCCGCCCATCGAAATTCAGTGTCTTATCCACTCCGCCAGTGGGGAGAATAAAATAATAAATCGTGCGAAGTGCGTAAGTTATAAACACTTTCCGACATATTCATATAGACATATATAATGTATTCGCCTTTAAAAGTTTCAAAAAACCTGCCTAAATCTGAGTCATTGGTAAAACAAATTGTCGCCTTTCATCCAATATTTGGAAATTTTCATTTAATAACTTTACATTTAAAATAAAAGTAAAGATACAAAAGAAACTGCACAAAGATCTTAACAAAGGCACTCTTTCATTAGAAAATACAGTCGGACCCGCATTTTACGAGGAGCTTGGGACATGGAAAAATGCTCGTTAAATCCGGTCGCTCGCTAAATCCGAAATCAAGTTAATAAGTGCAAAAAATTTACACACATAAAGAAAGAAAAACAACTTACATGAATTGATGCTTGATATCTTTATTGAGAAGTGAAAAAATACTTATCCAAAGTTGATTGTTTGAGTTTATATAATCGTTTCTCATTTAATTTTCGACGTAAAACACTTAATGCATTAAATGTTGCATCATCTGTATTTTCAATTCCTTCAAAATACCGATCAAGATTTCGTAGTGACTCTGCAGCACAGGCATGTGTCGGTGTTTTATACACAGTTTCTTCTTCCGAGTCGCTATCAATTTCTTTTACCAATGCCTTGTCTTTCATCACTTCTGCGACGATCTCCTCAGTGCATAGTATGCCCGACGTTACGACATTGTCATCAACATTACTGTATTCATCGATATTTAATACATCGTTAAGCTGCTCACTGTTCTTTTGTTGCAACCAGACTGAGAGTGGCAAGTCATCTTCATTTTCAGAGTCAGATCACTTCTGTCAATCCATCCAGCTTTCCAGTAGCAGTTTTGGATACATGATTGCTTTACAGTTCCCCAAGCATCTGCCATCAGGTGTATAGCGTCAAGAACAGAAATTTTCAGATCCTGATCTTTTTCCAGCCTTTCCAACACCATGAATATAAATTGTTTTCTATAATGGCATTTAAAACTGCGGATAACACCTTGGTCGAGAGGCTGTAACACTGAGGTTGAGTTAGGCGGTAAAAACACAAGTTTTATGTTTGTTAAATTGCTGACATGCGTGTGAGAAGAACAATTGTCGACGATGAGTGCAATCTTTCTTTTCTATTTTAGAAGTTCTTTATCCCACTCGTGTAAGTAAGATGAAAATAATTCTGAAGTCATCCATGCTTTTTTATTCGATTTGTGTCACTGGTAGGCATTTTACAACTTTAAAGCATCTTGGATTTGCAGATATGCCGATGATGAAAAGTTTTTTCTTGGCTTTGCCTGACATATTGCAACACATTAACACAGTTAAGCGATTTTTAAGCAATTTACCGCCCACACATTTCTCACCTTTAAATTTCATCGTTTGAGAAGGGGTTACATTGTAAAAGACGCCGGCCTCGTCGGCATTATAGATGTTATCCTCAGCATAATTTTCACGTAAATCTTTCCATGTGGTATTTAGCCAGTCTGTCACATCCTTGTTGTTCACACCTGAGGCCTCACCGACAATTTTTCCTGCACAAATATTGTGACGTTGCTTGAAACTATGTAGCCACCCATTAGAACACGAAAAACCTGTGTAACCTAGCTCAGCTGCAAATTTTTTAGCTTGAATTTTAATGATGGGACCAGTTATCGGCAAACGAGAATTTCGTTGCTGAATAAACCATTTTAATACACTGCAAAAAAAAGTCTGTCAAATTTACAGAAAAAAACTGTCAGCCAGGACGCCAGTTTATTTCCGTATATTTAACAGAAATGTTCTGTAATTTTTTACAGATTCTCTGTTTATATTACAGAAATTTTCTGTGTGTTTTACAGAAGTCTTCCATAATTTTTACAGATTCTCTGTTATTTTACAGAAAACTTCTGTGTGTTTCACAGAAGTCTTCTGTAGTTTTTTACAGATTCTCCGTTTATTTAACAGAAATCTTCTGTATGCTTTACAGAAGTCTTCCGTAATTTTTTACAGATTCTCTGTTTATTTTACATAAATCTTCCGTAATTTTTTTACAGATTCTCCATCTATTTAACAGAAATCTTCTGTATGCTTTACAGAAGTCTTCCGTAATTTTTTACAGATTCTCTGTTTATTTTACATAAATCTTCTGTATGTTTTACAGAAGTCTTCCGTAATTTTTTACAGAGTCTCTGTTTCTTTTACAGAAATCTTCTATGCGTTTTACTGATTTCTTCTGTTGATTTAAAATTTTTACAGATTCTCCGTTTATTTTATAGCAATGTTTTGTATTTTTTTTTTTTAGATACTCCATCTAATTTACAGAAATCTGTAATTTTTACAGATTCCCCGTGTTTTGTCGACGGTATATTTCTGTCAATGTAGCAGACTTTAACCATTTTTTTACAGCTTGATAGGAATTTACAGAAAAAAACAGTTTATTTATGAAATATATTTTGTATTTATAACAACTTTCTTTTGTTTTTAATAATTCAATACCTTACTTAAGATTACTTAAAAAATTTACTTACTTACAATTACTTAAAAAAATTCAGTAATTTTATCATATATTAGCTTCTTTCGACGACCTTGGACCTGTTAAGTGGTAAAAAAATTCTGCTACGAAATGTTAATGAAAATAAATTCTTGAGTATGTTTTGAAATCATATGCGACATTAATTATTTTCAATCAATTCCATCCAAGGGCATACTTAAAAATTAAGTAACTGTACAAAATAAAATATTAGTGTTGAAAAAAGAAAGATTTATAAGAACGATTGCTATCAATCAAGTAAAACAGTAATCAAAGAAGCTGATTTCAAATGAATCAATGCATTTCAAAGCACGAAAATTTCACAAATCAATGGATCAGGGGTGGGAGTGTAGATGTTCCAAGCATAAAATTTAAAGTTTATTTTTTAATACTTTCAAAATTATTTCTTGATATTATCCATCAATTTCTATGTTCATGGGGAGGGAAGCGTATCAGTTTGTCATGTCAATTGTCCCTAAATAAATGGTTGGGGTATTTATAGTAAATGAAGTTAGTGGAAGTATTTACTGTAAGGTTTATTTTTTAGGTGGTTGTAGCGCGTCATCGTAGTTAAAATAATATATATGTTTGCTTCTAAACTATTGATTAATGTAGTGATGGCATCGTTCAAGTAAATACTACATATATAGAGTGAAACCTCTGAAAAACAGCTACGTTTGGTCCCATAAAATAATGACCATTTTATGAGACAACCGTTCTTTGGAGGTTCACAATAATGTTAATTCAATAGTCTCAATTAAATTCTGTAAACTTCTAACAGTGTCTGTTTTAAGAGATGACCAGTCTTCGGAGGTGACCGTTAGTAGAGGTTTTAATGTATATACATATATGCATCTTATTTTTCAGAAATAGTTTTTAGGAGTTTAAAATTACTCTTGCATGATATATCTATGCTTAGATGTTTGTAATATCCATTAATAATCAAAGAAATACGTCAAGAAAAATTGTGAAAAATTAGATTTATTTTAAGAAAAAAAATACAGTATTTATAAAGTATTTACGAAGTACAAACAAAGGATTATTTACAAAGTTTATTGTTTATAATTTTATAGATCTGCTCTCCAGTATTCATGGGTATTTCGTAATATATAATTAGTGGTCAATTAGCTCATATGCCGACATTTTATTAAGTAAATTGAGAATTTTCATATTAACGGCCTCACGTTTTTTCACATCAGGATTCTTCTTGCATCCTCTGTTAGGATTTATTCCAAGCAAACACCTAGAAACAAAATAATTTACTTCAGTGAATTAAACACATTTAAAAAATCACATTTTACTTTTGACTCATCTATAAACTGAAATTTGTTAGCACAAGCTAGGAGCATAATAATTTTACTTTTTCAGAAGCACTTGTTGTAATTCCCCCTCGACAAGCACGTAGCCAGGGAAGGGGAGGCTTGAGGAGCTACGCCCCCCCCGAAAGTTCAAATATGTATGTTTATATACAGGGGCGGATTTAGGGAAACAGGTTCTGCAGCCCTGCGTCCTCTACAAGAGAGGGGCACCCAAGGGGCCCCATTACCACAATCCACCCAGCATTCTAGGGAAGGCTTATATTCTAGGGAAGACAGTTATTCTAGCGAAGGCTTATTTCAGTATTTCAGACACTTCAGTACTAAAATACAAAAAGTTCCAGTGTATTTTAAAAATGATCACTATGCCGCGCGTATGTCGGAGGGTGGGGGGTTCTTTCTTGCACCTTTCATAGGACCCCATGATACCTATGTTTAAGTTATGGTATTTGAATATTTGAGCCTCCCCGAATAAAAATACTGACCATGGGCATGCCCTTCCAAATTAAAATGTCAAAATTACCATCTTGTCTTAAAATAGAAGACTGTATGCATGATTGCTATTGAACATTCGAAATAAATTTACATGATAAAATATTTTTACTACATTTAACAATATGCTTAATTTTCGTCAAAACTTTTTGAAAAAAGAATGAATAAGAAAAAAGAATCAAATTTTCAACTTTTTAAAAGGGGAAAGCTCAAATTTTTAAGCATTCCTCTCTTTTTAAATGTAAAACTTTTATAAAGAACTGCTTACAGAGCGATCAGATCTGCGCTAATTTTTAATTACTTTCTTACGTATTTCAACTTCGAAAAGTATTGAATAAAAAATTTCTATTTATGTTTAGTGTTCCTGATTCAGGATATTGGCCACTGACAACACTTATGATTCGAGATTTTGAAATTTAAAACGTTGATGATCAGACTGTATAATAAGCAAAATATTAAAAAAATACTTTTATAACTAGGCACTGATATGAAAGGTTTTAAAATTTATGCATTAAAATAAATAAACAATTTATCTTGCACAAAGCCTCACCATGGCACAGTGGTTATATCACCGAAAATGGTAGACGGCCGAAGAGTGAAGGCCCCGGGTTCGGGTTCCATCGCACATCCGTCGACCTAACCGTTCGGTGTTTTTCGTGGTTTTCTCCGAAACTTAGGGTAAATACGGGTTAGGACCCCTTACAAAGACCCCACAAAGGGTAACTCCCTTGTTTTGTCATTCGGACGAGGATTTACAAGTGGACTTCGAGCCAAGCACACAAATCCGATATACATGTTCACAACAGCGGCAGCTAGTCACTATAGCGCAAGCGGGTTGCACAGATGTGTGCTTCGAATGCATATACACAAGTTCATATACGCAATATGTATTTAGTTATCACGAGCAGGCACGTATTCAGGAAACATTTTGGGAGAGGGGGGGGGGGTCCAAACCGTAAAAAAGGCAGAATTTTTCACAAAAAGACTATCATTATAGTGACAAAAATCAAAATTTCAGGGAGGGGGGGGGGTGTCCGAACTCCCAGGACCCCTCCCCCCCTCTCCTCGTTAAATACTTCATATGAGTTTGCAGATAGTTTTGGGATTATGTGCGCAGATAGCTTTTTCTTTAATCTGACTATGGTTATTAGTAAACTGAAATTGTATTTACTTAAAAGAAAGAAACGGGGTTTGAGGGGGTGGAACCCCCCTCACAGAGTAAATGTTAACTTAAAATATAGTGAATAAGAATTATAAAAAAATCTATACATCCCTGTTTAAGAATTTAAAAAAATGAATACATAATATTTAAATAAAATATTAATGCCATTGAAAATTTCACAAAGTTATGACAAAGAATGCCAATAATAACCAATACTAAAGCTGTTCCGATCACCAGAAGCAAAAACTACCATGTTTACTCACGTAATAGTCGCACTTTTTTGCCAATTTTTCATGTTGAAAGTCCAGGTGCGACTATTATGCGGGTAAAATCTACTATATAATATTGTAACTCTAAAGAGCTATTTTTTCTGCTTCAAAACGGGGGTGCGACTATTACGCGAGTAAACACGGTATTCTGCAGCAAATGACGATAAACATTGTAAAGAGTTTTAAATCTCTCTGATTTAGAAGAGATTTTTTGCAGAATTCCCTGACTTTTCCAGACATAAAATTTCCCAAATCCCTGAATTCCAAGTCGCCCCTGAATATACAAAAAACTAGAAAATCCCCACTGTAAAATTACTTCAAATCAAAATCTAGCTGTTTATCTCATACAAATGAAAAATTACTTTTAAAACTGAAGAAAATGATTATTGTTTTTGATAATGACATAATTTGTAGAAAAAAGAAAATCACAATGGTATGAAGCTAGAAATATTTCTTTGATAAGATATACTACTCGACATTAAAATTGCTGCACTGTGTGTAGCATGTCACCTTCTTGGTGTTGCTATTTTAATTACCAGTTGTGTATTTATAAAATAAAAAAAAACAGTTATATGCTATATACATATAAATTTCACACTTTTTAAATATTGCTATGTGGTTTGATTTATTTATATGTTTGCAAAATTGTAGTTAAAAGTGTTTCATTAACTTTGAAAAAAAAAGTGTATAACTATGCTTCTTTGATTCATTTTTACTAGGATTAAGAAATAATAGTATGCAATATGCAAAAAGAATTGCAAAGTGTGTACAAATTTAAAACTACATAACAAATATTACAAGGAAATTATAAATAATTTGTAGATACAATTCTTTTTGCGTTAAAAGTTGCTCTTTTATACGTTAAAAGGTGAAATATATAATTTCTTTAATTTGGTTTACCTCAAACTTGGTTGAGATATATCCATTGATTTAAATTATTGACGGCACTTACGCGTTAGGAAACTTTAAGATACTCCTAGAAAATCAGAATTCTTATTGTAAGTATAGAAGATAGAAATTTATAAGTCTGAGAAGTGTATATATTATATTTGATGTGAAATCCCCCAGAGCACACATACACACTAAAAATTTAAAAAAATTGTTCGGTGTTAGACGACTATTCAAGTACAAACACTGAAAATAAACAATATATTTATCACAGTGCCGCGATGTTTAAGCTCAGCGATATTCTTTCACTTACTGGAGCACTGCAAACAAAATGATTGCGAACAAAAACACACATTCCAAAATATTTAACATATCGATAACTATATAATAAGAAATGCTAACTACAGTTCTAGGACCAATTAGCAAGTGAAATGAATATAAACAAACACTATAATAAGGAAATAACTTATGAGAAACAGTTTATGAGTAGTACTTAACTTGTTACATGAAGTTGCTATTCTTCATTTCCCCCAAACCAAGAACAATTGCGGTACGTAGTTGTTGTGAACAAGTATATCGGATTTGTGTGGTTGCCTCGAACCCCGCTTATAAATCCTCGTCAGAAGGACAACACAAACAAGGAAACCTCCCCGAAGCTCACTCACTAAACGTAACGAATTTAATCCAGTCATAACTACACACTTAATGAAACCTAATGTGTAAAAATTAGTTGCTATCTCCTAAATTAAAGCTAAAATTAATTAATAAAAAATGAGTATGAGCCGACAGAATAGAGCCTCTCTCGCTACTTGGCGCTTTCTATTTTCTTTTATAAATGCTTTTACAAAAAAGATGCTTATTTAATAAGCATTTTAAGTAAGCACAGGTCAGGATTCATCTACAGCAATGATTCACTGGATATCCCGCAGAATATATGGTGGGAAAAAATCAGGCCGGTAACTGGTTCCGTTTTGGAGAGGGGGGGGGGGTGGAGGAAATTGGCCAAAAATATTTTTTTAAACATAAAGTCTATGCATGCGTAGGAGGTTAAACGTAGCTTTTTAGAAGAAGTTTAGCTTTTTAGCGAAATAAGAATTAAAATAAACAATGGTATTAAAAAAATAATTTTAAAAAATTGTAAGGTAATTTTTTTGGAGGGGTGGGGTTCACCCTATAATTCCCTCCCCCACCCCTTTAATTTGACCCTGAAAGAAATATATTATTAAGTTGTTTCATTAACACAATGTCAGAAAACTGCTGCACTTAATTTTTTTCCGAATTCCCCAGTTTTTTCGGGATGTTCAATATGTAATGGCTATAACAATCTATTGTTTTTTTTTAAATCGGCATTGTAGTGTAGGAATGTGTCACTGCATTTTGTGATTGAATCTCACTTTCTACTTGCTTCGATCCTCTATGTTCCAGGGTTCGTCTAGAAGGATTTCTAAATTAAAACCTGACTGATCAGCATAAAAATTTGATCGTCTTTTAACAACGAGTCCTTTATAAAGACATTTACATCATTTACAAACGCCTGCGTTAATTTCTTAATGATTTCCTTTGACCGAGAGTTTTTCAGCAAAACAAATTTTGTAACTTTCCTGCTCACAATCTTATTCTTTTTTAAAAATCTGTACTGCCATCCTTTAGATGCGCGGAATTTCAGTCCTAATTCGAATGCCTTTTCTGAAGCCCAAGTTTGTAAATCACAATCATATACATTTTTCTGTAATTTTCTTGCGTGTTAGAAGTGTTAAAACGTATATTTTTTAATTTGATTTAGTTTATATTTATAATCGCCATTCTTCTTGCTTTTCCCACAGATATAACTGCCTTTTATTTGTAACAAATTTAAAATAATTTTGAACACAACACTCTGTAAACTGCGGGATTTTGCCACTATTGTATCCCGCCAGTATTTTACTGCAGTCTCCTTATCTTTTCAAGAAATAAATTGCTTATTTTGCATGATGTCCTCACTAGACATGAAGTCAATGCTTTCGTTTTCTAAACTAGAAAATATAGGATCTTCAGGGGTGTCGAGTAATAAGCATTGCTCATTTGCTACCAAATCTGTTGCATTTACTTTCTGATAATTTTGCAAGCTTTCAACAATCTGATTTTGCAGACTTTTTCTTCGTCTGTGCATGGAGACAATGTCATATTTTTCGAAGAAAATTCCGCGTAAAGCATAGAAACAACATTAAGTATATTTCCTCCATAGTATCATCATGTGGATAAAAAGAATAGAATTAAAATATATGCCTCACTTATGCGTAAACTGAATTTGCAGCTTGCAATGTGTTAATACAAATAAAAAGAAATTACTTTCTTCCGGGACTTTCAGAACTAAAATAAAAAGATTATAGGACTTCAGTTTAACTAGTAGAAAACGAGATTAAGCTACTTAAAAACCCAGTACGTTGAAATATAACACGGTATAGCAAACACTGATTTATAAATATTTCGAGTACGTACTCGCGTGAGCATTTCAACTTTTCGACCAATTATCCCTGTCACCAAATACTAGCTAAAGGGTTACAATTGGCGCGATTTTAACTAATTTTTAACCTTTAATTTCTCAAATTCTATGAGGAGATAGCAGCTAATTTTCACACAGTACGTTCCTTTTAGTGTGTACTTGAGATTGTGTGAAATTCGTTCCATTTGGTGATTGAGCTTTGGGGAGGTTTCCTTGAAAGAGGGGAGCCCTCCGTGGGGGTCTTTCGAAGGGGTCCTAATCCGTATTTACGCTAACTTTCGGAGAAAACCACGGAAAACTCTGAACGGTTAACGGTCGACGGACGCGCGATGGGACCCGAACCGGGGACTTTCACACTTCGCCCGTATACCATTTCCAGTGATATAAACGTTGTGCCATGGTGAGGTGAAAGGTACGTATCGTTCGTTAGCCGACCCAGAGCGTCACCTCCGATCAGTGTTGCCAGAAACTTTTGCACATAAATCGCAAGTAGCTGAAGAAAGAGTCGCTAAGGTGACGTCATAGTATGACGTCAGATCAAGTGATGCCCTGCACTGCTTAAAATCATTATGCCGATTTGTCTGGTTGGTCCATTGGTTTCGATGCGTAGTTTTACACATAAAAGTCCCCCCCCCTCCCCTCACCCGTAAGTCTAAAATAAATATATCAAATTCACAGGTGATTTTTTTCGTTTCTTTTTGAAGGTAAAAAGTCTCGAATTCACAATCAAGTTCCAAAACTGTTCTATTTCCCATCATTCAACGCCAAGGACTGATTAAAAGGGAAGACGGAGGGGTAACTGCACCCCCCAAAAAAAGAATTCAACCTTTTTGGAAATATTTTCTACAAAAGAAACCATTTTCCCCCTCCCCTCAATGTTACATGCCACTTTTTACCAAAGAAGGCCGATATTGTTGCTTACAATGAGAGTAAATGTCCCGCTCTGGCACAGAATCTTGCAGCCAACACTGAGGAGACTCAGTTACTAAGATTCCTCTTCTGAGTCCGGTGTTGCTACTCACAATAAGAGCAAATGCCCCGCTGCGGTCCAGCATCTAGCAGTCAACAATGAGGAGACACAACAATGACTGAGATTCTTCTTCTGTGTCCAGTGTTACTAAATATGTGTCACCATTTAGTTTTCAAACGTGATATCTTCATGTTTATTCAAGTTTAAAAAAAGGTGATTAGTTAAAAAAAATATTAATTATACATTGTAATTAAATAATTAATTTTGTTTTTATTGAATTACTACTGGAGATCAACAAAACATAATAATATATTTAGTTAATTTACTACAATGTTTTTTGATAGAAATCATTAAATTTTTACTATTAAGTATTCATCTCTTTTGCAAGTCCATTTAATAACATTATCTATAGTCAGGGTGTTTTCTGGATTTTTAACAAACTTAAATAAATCAATTAATAATCAATTAATCTGTCTAATTACTTATTGCTTTAACATTAATTATCCAAATTAATCACGTGGCGTGAACATTATTCACAAACACTAAAGTCCCAAAAATTTTCTAAGTTATTTTAAATGTCCATTTTATGGAAATAAAATAAGAATTCTTACATTTTTTCATGTAACTCCTTTTATTCTTGTGGTGGGGTTTCCCTCCCAGTTAAAAAGTACTGTATTAATAATTAATCAATAGTAATCAATCTAATTAATTAACGTATTCCTTCATATCTCGCTAATTACTTATTGATTTAACATTAATTATGTCAATTAATTAATCTAATTAATTACGCGGCGTCAACATTGTCGACAAACACTAAAGTACTTAAAAATGTTCTAAGTCCAAACGAGGCGGGTTACGCCAACGCGCCCAGTGAACAAAATCCATACATAACATCAAACACTCACCTGAACCTACGTATGCAGTTGTAACTAAATATACCGTCCCTTTTCTCCAGCTCCAGCTAACGACACATAGTACAATGTCTTGCCGTTTTAATTGCGCCGGAGGCGAAATAAACCTCTACGACGAAGCAATGACGTCTTCGTCTAGTACGCATGCGAAGATAAAACAGAAAAAAACTGTTTTTTCTTACGAGCAGACTTATTGTGTAAATAATACAGGAGGACAAGGAGGATTAACTTATGGGAGTGCCAAAAGGATTACCTACGCTTTGTAGAGTGAACTGAAAATGGGGGGGGGGGCGGGACTGAGCCGTTAGTCTGGTATTTAAAGCATTCCAAGACTAAAAAGGACCGGTAAATAAAGGGATTATCTTATCAGGTGTGGCTACTACTTTTTAACACAGTGGAAATATTTGGGATACTGTTTTATTAAAAATATTTTTCATTATTTCTACAAATTTTTCATACTTTCGTAATTGTTTCCCTCGTTAAATGCGGGAGAGTAGAAAAAAAATCTTCGCTAAATGAGTATACTTTAATACCTTTTTTACATTATACCAACCAAACCACTCCATTTTCCTCGCTAAATCCGGAATCTCGTCAAACGCGGGATCGTTAAATGCGGGTCCAACTGTATATAATATCTCTACTTCAAATCAATGTAACAACAAGGAGGCTAAGAAAGTACTTAAAACTCTGCATACTTAAATATAAAAATCTTCCGAGTTATGAGAGAGTTTAACCATTTATAAAACCCGTTTTTAATCTGCTCACCATCTCTGAAAAGATGTAATGTAGAAGACACTCTATTGTGACCAATGCTGCTTCCGGGCCAGGTCTATTTCAATTCTCAGCTGGACAAGGTTTGCGCTCACACAGTTGTCGGGTAAAGAACCTATGCTTAACCTGTTCACTTTCATCACTGAAAAGACTTACTTTTTAGTTGGACAGACTGTCAAATTTCAGACAGCTGTCGGTTGGGGATGTCGCCATAAATCTCTGAGCTGCGGTCAGAAAAAGGCGGATTTCTCCATTTTGCGGTTTATCATTTAGTACTATAATTTTCGATTTATTTGTTCGTCAACCGAAATACGCCACTTTCTAACCTCAAATCAGTCATTGCGTCACCCTTTTCCCACGGGTAATAAAATATCCGTATATCTCAGGATCTGAAAATGTATGGTGGTCTTTAGAACTCAAAGTAAAGTTGAAGAGTCAAACAGTTTTCAAATGGAATTTTCATTTCAATACTTCATTCTTTAACGAAAAATACTACACTCAAACACGTATCAAATAACAATTTTCAGCATATGTATAGGGGAAAGTTGCCCAAAAGGGGATAGGCGGGCAAAACGGGATATTGAGCCTCGGAGCTTGACTGGTGGTGCTATTTCGCGGGAGACAGGCTAAACTGGTTCCCGATCGCCATGTCAGCATTCTCAGTTGATCTCTCAACGCTAGCCACGTGTTTCGCAAAGAAATATTTTTTCAAAGTTTACAAGCGAGATTTTTACTTACTTTGTACTTTTTTCGACTGCAGAACAACTATCCTTGTGCTTCTCCGTCCTTCTGAACAATTCCGGAAAGTACTGTATTTTGTTCATAGCTCTTTTAACAACAATTTCATGTAATTAAATATTGCTAGTGAGTGACGGTTCAGGGGTCAGCCATTTATGTTGTCAAAATAATCACGGTCGGGCAAAACGGGACACTTTTGGGGTGCCCAAAACGTGATACAATTTTGATGTGTCCCGTTTTACCCGACCATTTCCATTAATGTTTTGGCAATGTGTTTAAGTTATTTTAATTGAAATAAGTAATGAATAAAAATATGTATAATCAATTACAACAACTGCAACATAACGAGGCCAGATCTGAAGGATCTTCAAGTTCAGTCATAGCATCTAAGAGTTTGCAGTCATCACAACCACTAGAGACAGTATTGAATGAATCCCCTAGTGATGGGGGCACCGATAACACTAGCACAAACGCAGGAGTTATCCAAGCGTCCACTTCAGCAGGAAACAAAGGACTCGGGCTATACTATCGTCCTTCACTGACATTTTCTATATCACCCAAAGAAATTCTACCTCCACCACGAGTGATTGGACCAAGACCTCAAAATAAACACGATAGGAGAAGAGGGAAAACAGCAATTATAACAGGAAGCCCGTATAAACTTGAGTTGGAAGAAGAAGAGCGTGAAAAAAAGGAACGAGAAAGAACACAAAAGCTGAAAAAAAGGTCTGCCAAAACAAGTCTCTTGAATGTTCCGAAGACAAAACAAACGAGGCGTAAAAGAAAACCAAGTGGAGATGCAGATAAAGTTAAAAAATGCAGATAAAGTTAAAAAATGTTACTCTGAACCTGAAAAAAACCCACAATCATCATTTGTAAAAATCGAAAAAAATGGACCTAACATAAGAAAACCTAAAAAAAAACATCCGTTAGCGTCGTCGTCTTCAGAAGATGAAGCATGTATTTTTTGCAACGCTCTGTATCTTGAATCGAAATCTGGAGAAGGCTGGGTACAATGCTCGAGCTGCAAGGGATGGGCCCACGAAGCCTGCTCCAAAGCAGAAGAAGACGACACATTTTTATGCGATTTCTGTGTTATGTAATTTTTCAAATTTACAATTAAAAAGTTTCTTTCTATAAAAGCGCAGCCTATTTTTGTTCTAAAAACTAAATCAAAAGTAAAATCAGCAAAAACTTAATAACATACAAATCTCTATCCCGTTTTACCCACCCTTGGTAGGGTAAAACGGGATCGTGTAAGACTTTGTGAAACCAGTATTTTTCATATAAACATTATTGAACAAATGTGACAAAGGTATTTTAAGTAGTTGAAAAGGTGTATACTTTTAAATGACGTCTAACTTTGGAATGTACCTTGTTCACAATAAGAAATAAAGCGAAGAATAGATAAGCTATCCCGTTTTGGGGTACTTTCCCCTACCTTTATTAAAATTTCCAGCTGCAAAAACAATTAAAAAAAAAAGTATACGTGGTCTAATAATTTTAATACCATTCCACAAGGTACGCATTATTATGTATACGAGTATTTAGTTGTAGATACTTTTTGCAATGTCTAGGTTTACTGATGTGAGCACAGAAATAATTCAATAAAATTACTCAAACAGTCATTTTAGTATAAAGTAACAATTTGACATAAATATCATTAATAGTGCTTACAGTCTAAAAAAGTGCTTACTTAAAAATGAACTTAATTCCTCAGTTTCATGGAGGTTTCTTTCTTTCTTTTTTTTTCTAAGAAAAGCCTATCATTCATCTTTTTATTAAAATTTTGAGTAAAGATTACAAATGAAAAATTGTATGAAAAAATTTCGTATATTTTAATTATTATTCCATTTAAACTACTGGCCAAAAGTATTGCAAGTTTCAGAAATCTATCCCCTTTCAAGATTAAGCCCCTTCCCCCCGTCAAAATTAAAAATCAATATAATTGATATTTTTTTATGTCAGCATGTTACAGCTGACATAAAATAGGTTTGCATGTTTTTTATGTCAGCATGTTACATGTTATGTCAGCAAGTAATTACTTCAAAGACACGATAGCATTAAAGAATAAAAAAAGAGAGTTAAAGAATAAAAATAATTGTTTAATTTATTGAAAAAATAGCATAAAAAATATATAGGTTTTTATAGAAATCATAATCCATTTTGGCTCGCCGGAATAAAATTAAATAAAGAATGAATTTCAAGTTATTCTGCAAAAAGAGGATAATAAATAAATACAATTGAACTCAAGATCATTTATTATGTTGCTGAGCAGCCTTGACTTGGATCACAACATCCACTCTTTTAGATATGGAATACAGAATGTTTTACAGCACTTCCTTTGGTGTTTCGTGGTGCCAACTTAAATTATTGGTTCCTGACGCTCTCTCTCTCCTTTTCTTTGGGGGGGGGGGATTTTCAGGTACATTCTTTCAAATTATACTACATAAATTCTCAAAAATATTTAAATATGGCAAATTTCCGGTCCATTTTTTCTGGGCTTATTCTTGAAACGATATTTAGATTTCTCAAACTTGCAATACTTTTGGCCAGTAGTGTAAGTGTGCTCTAATACTGTAACTTAAAAACTAAAAATATGAGCAATTTGTAATTTGTAATTATTTCTCAAAATTGTAATAAAAAGCTATGTGATAGACTTTTCTTATTCTAATAATCCACTTTACCTAATCACACCGAACTCTTCTTCTTGTGCTTTTTTTTTAAATATAAGTAATGTAAAATTTGATACGTCTCTCACTAAAAGGAAATATTAAAAACTGCGGAATTGAGTTACATTTTCAATGATGCTTTTTTTTTATTATTGCGAGCATTACTAATGATATTTATTTCAAATTAGTTTTTTTGTACGAAAAGGTTTTTCGAGCAATTTTTAAATTTTTAAGTCAAATGTGAAAAATAAGTGCAAGAACTTTGAAAACATTAAGCTGAAATAATAATAATAATAATAAATATTCAAAAGCAGTTTTCTAACAAATGTACATTAAAATTCGGATAAATTTCTTAATTGTTGCACTCATTAAAACCTAATAAAATCTCAATTCCTGGTTGTAGACATTAATACTCAATTAGAACAATAATGATTTGAAGGTTATAGAAAAGTAAAAGTTTTCACCTTCAAACAATAATATTTAAAATCCTTCATAGCAGAAACTGTTTTTTATCACATGAAAATGAAATAATTTTTAAATGAGTACTCTATTAAACATTAAAAATAATAAAATTGTTCAAAAGATTTCCAGTTCCACGTGGTGTGTTTTTACCGATTATTGAACTAAATAAAAGAAAAAAAATATGGAATTTTAATTTGAATATTAAAAGGTCGGTCGAAAAAATCTAAAGTAATGCACTAATAAATTTAAAAAAATTGTGAGTGACCTTTCAAAATTTAAATTTTGAACTGAAACTTTCATAAACTTTTTTATTTTTGGTCTATAAAATTACACCGTAACGAGAAAACAAATTAAAAAGAAAAATTCGATTTTTGACGATCTTTAAATTTGAAAAAATTTTGAGCGACCTCTTAATTTTTTTTTTTTTTGAGCTGTCCTTTGGAGGGGGCTCTTAAAACATAAAAAAGTAACATTTTTTCACAGGTGACTAAAAAAAAAATAGTCGGTTTTTTGCGTCACCCTAATATATATATATAATCAGTTCAATTGTAAGAACACTCAATTAATTTTGTTATTGCATACCAAGAAGTAAATAATTTAATTTTTGTAATTACTATTGTTGTAATTTTAGACTCATTAAATTAGTGAATATTAATAAAACTACTTTTTTACAAGAAAGGAAAAAAAAATAGTTTATTTAGAAAATATGTGGTGGACAATTGTATCAGGGTAATAAACTGATCAAAAATCTTTAAAACACATTTATAAAACTTGCATTACAAATTGAAGAGTTGAATTTAATACAAAAATGTTGTATTTCATGTCCATATTGTTATCCTATCTACGAAATTATTATTATTATTTAGAAATATTATTTAGTAAACTGAAAAATGTAGATAAATTGCTTATCTATGAATAGCCTATGTAATTTCTGAGTGGGATCAAGTATACCCTGCAAAGGGATCGTGTGTCTCTTGGTGTGAAGATACATGATCTTTTTATAAAATATTGAAAACAAGTTATTTTAGTAAAATTATCTGTTTATTTTGAAATAAAAAATACATAATCCGTGCAACGGAAAAAAATCTATTGTCCAGGTTAAAAATTTCGGAAAACTGGCAATTTACAACACAGAAAAAAATGAACTACGGTGGGGATCATATATCCCCAGCCTCCCTTATCAGCATAACCATAAATATAATATATCAACACAATCAATGCTCAACGCAATACTTACACACAATTTATTAACTCCAGCATAAATTCAAGTTTTGAGTAGATTTTTGCATACACATAAACCAGAGATATTCTGCAATAAATTTTTATATTATTTCGGTATAATAAAATCTGGAATGCTTCAATTTCTGGGTTAGCACAATTAAAGAGCAGTGTGATAATCTAGGAGCATCAGAATAAAGAGATAACAAAGATAATAATTCACCAGCAAGTTTAATTTAAAAATAGATTCAAGTTTTTGGAAATATTTACATCTACATGCATCAAATATACTTGTAATAAAAGATCATTTAATTTTTTTCCCGTAATAAGAAAAAGCTACAAGCTCCTTGTTTTAAATCAATACAATTTAACATCATTTTTCTAAGCAGCATCAATAACGATAAATAAATAGTAATCCAACAATTCCAAAATAATTTAAATTCTTGAGTTAATACTTGCATACACGCACAACAGGAGTTTTTTTTAAACAAGAAGTTTTAGAAATGAGTTTTCCGTTATGATTAAAAAACAAAAAACTGTATCTGGGCCATTCATGTTTACAGGGTATCCAATTCAATAACAGTGCTATGCATGTCTATAATAGCGTAGTTATCCGCATCAGAATAAAGAGAAAATGAATAACTACATATTCACTTACAAAATAAGTCAAGGTTTTTATGACATATTTATATCTAGATGCAACAAATATATTTGTTTTCGAAATGAGTTTTCCGAAATAATTAAAACTAACTGAGGCTTCTTAATATTTTCTTGGATTAGGGCAGGTTCTGCCGTGTGTACAAAGTTGCACCGCACACAGGTGGCCGAAAAAAAGTGTGCGTGTGTAAGGGGGGGGGGATCTATTCAATGTTTTTGTTCCATTGATTATGAAACATCTTTCTACTGCATCACTCAAACATTACTTGAGTTATTTTTTTATATTAATGCACAATCATACTTTATTCTTATACACGATGTGACAGTTGAATATGTGCACGATGAAACTCGCTAAACATAAAATAACATGTTAATTTTTCTAAAAATAGCACGTAAAATAGCATATTAATTTTTCTCTATGTACTCCACCTCCTTATTTTTTTCTGAATAAAAAAATATTTTCATCTCTCTCTCTCTCTCTCTCCCACTATCTCTTTATATAGCTATATATATATATGAATATATATATATATATATATATATATATATATATATATATGTGTGTGTGTGTGTGTGTGTGTGTGTGTATAATATATGAAGGGTCCACGGGAAGAACGACGAGAGTCCAATACAGTTGATTTTCCAAAAAATCGAAAGGCGCACGGGACTTTCCAAGTTCTTACCCAGTAAACTATATCTTTGGGCTATTTTTTCAGTGTATTCTCATCGTTCTTCCCCCTATGAGTTCGGATATTAATAGTGCCACTAATGAACAACAGAATGCAGTAGAAACCTCAACATTGACGAAAAGCGGACTCTCATCGTTCCTCCCGTGGACCCTTCACATATAGTTTTGTTTAGTGAAACTGTCGGACAATAATAAATGCACACAGGCGATCGATAATGTAAAACTGGCCCTTAATTAGTAATGTTAAATAATAATCTAAGTCAACAGAATCTCGGTTAGGAGAGAAATGTAATAAAATCAACATCATTAATTAAAAACAATTCGGATTCTGTGAAAATAATTGTATCAGTTACAAAAAACAAACATTTGTAAAAACTGAGAAAGAAAAGCAGATATTTACATTTAAATAAGAGTACAATTTAACCCTATGACTGTAACCTGGGGTCCACGCGGACCCCAGACACATTTATCTAGTTGCCAAAAAATATATATCTTTCATTGAGGGGTCATAGCCAGTGACATCTCATCTTATCATCAGTATAACACAGGGTAAAAATTTAATTGCATAAATGTCAGGCGTTGTTGTGATTTTTTTTATTTGAAACTTATATGTCACATTTCTGTAACCTGGGGTCCGCACGGACCCCAATGTTATTCAGTGTGTCTGAGAACGATTGGACATATTAAAAATGAATAAAAGATATAACTAGGAAAAATAACGGTTTTTTGAAAACACAACACATTTTTTCCACAACAGTATTCTTCCCAGAATTCAATAGATGGTGCTATGTGACGTGCCAAGTGTGATTGCATTTTTCTCATTTCGCACCGTTCAGTTGAGAACTTTCATTTGACGTTGCAACATGTCTCGAAAAACAGTTTCGATAGATGAAGCTATACGCATGATACAAGCAAGTGATAGTGAAGACGATGTAGATTTAGATAGCTTTGGTGAATCTTCTGAGTCTGAAGAGAGTGATGTGGATAATATTCAAGATCCAAACATTGAAACCGATAGTGAATCGGAAAGTGATGAGTATAGTGACCATCAATCTGTACCTCGTAAAAAAGCTCGATACTCCAGTCCGTTGGCCTATGGTCTTCTGGTTCAACATGCTCGACAACGCAGCTATTGCGGGATACATAATCTGGATTTTGAAGTATCCGAATTGGGAGTCTGGGAAGAGCCATCGACATCGTTTGTTCCTGAAAGATCTTGGGAGAGAGCTGGTCAATGACCTCATTCAAAGAAGACTCCAAAACAGTCAATCTCTGCAACCTGGAGTTCGCCACTCATTGAAATCTTTGGGGGATTGAAATTCCGAACTTTCATGCTTCAGCTACTGGATTCAGAAGTCAAGAGCAAAATAAAAAGGTACGATGTCCAAAGGTATGTCCACGTACTTTGGATAGAAAAGTAAAGACTCGATGCTGTAATTGTTATACTCCGTGTTGCCCGGAACATCAGAAGACCGTATGTGAGTTATGTTCAGCGAACATTCAAAATCAGGTAAACATGAATGTAAAATTAATATTTTCTCAGTTTTATAAATAAAATTGTTTAAAAAATATCTGAAAAGCGTTTATTAATGTATAAGATAGTTAAATGAATGTAAAATTAACTTTAATTACATGAAAATTATAGAAAATATGCAAATTTACAGATGGGGTCCGTATGGACCCCAGGTTACAATGGGGTGCATTACGAAACGATACAGTTACAGGGTTAAAAGCTTGTGTACGTAAACCTGTTCTTTATCGTATACGATAAAGGACAATTTTTCATAATAATGAAATTAAATTTTTGAGATGATCATAATTTAATGATTTATTAAATTAGCAGTGTTATAATAAAGAGAGATATGGTAATATTGGGCACATTTCTAAAAAAAAGAAGTATTTTCATGTTTTTAAAAAGTATTCACATTATATAGCAACAAATAAATCATTTTTAAAATTAAAGAAAAATAGCGTTTACAGTCGAATAATAAGAAAATTTAAACTTCTTTGCAGAAGATTGCTCATTATGGAATAAAAATAAGATATTTTTTAGTAATTTTTTAATTTTTAATATCATTAGTTACAGTAATAGAAGAAATGTAATAAATTGGAGAATATTAGAAGCCTTTTTTAAAGTTTATTAGACCTAGTTTTAGTTGAACTCAAATTAATAATAAACCTATCTAAACTAGTAAAACCATAATGTATAAAATAGATGTTAATAATTTAAAACTATTTCATTTGAATGAGCGAGATGTTTGATTACGGAATATTGTCATTTTGCTAACAAAACTGATACATAAAAACAGATTAGATTTTACAGCAATAAAAATAATATTTGAATTAAAATGTTTGTAATTTTTTTTTCAAAGCAAAATAAAAATGTAATAGTTCTAGGTATACTAAAAAATAACAATGAATCTTACGAGGCAATTTTCATATACATCTAGGAAAATTTGTAACGTTTTTCTAAATTGAAATATTACTGTAAAAAAGTATACTCTAATTAAAATGTTAAATTCATTTGCATAAAATTGACTAAATTAATGATAAACGGAACATTTTTCAAACTAATATTTGAACATATTTACATTTTAAAATATGTTTTGTACTATCATAAATAAAAAAATTGTTAGTATTTAATTTTCTTTTAAAAATAATAAAAGCCCATTTTATTGAATATTGCAAGTAAAATTTTAAAAGTCCTTCAAGGTTTTTAACTTTTTAAAATATAGAGATTTTAAGTTAAATTATGATTATTGTATTTCTAGTCTTCAGCTAATATTCAGCTTAACTCTAAAACACAATAAATTTTACATTGCTTAAACAATTATTTAAAAAAAAAAAAACCAGATTCCACATTTGAAACTTTTTCTTATGTGTTGAAAATAATTGAAGCTGGTGTGAGTTATTTACCTGGTCAAAGTAGAAATAAACATTAGTAATTTTCCTGTGTATGATAAATTTCAAAACAAGGCGAAACACACAATCCAACATTGCATAATTTGCATTCGTATCATGTTTCCCTTCTCTTCCTTTTTCCCGTGGTTCCATCAACAACATTATTTGCACAAACAACGCACCGACGGAGGGGTTCGATTTGCGTTCTGTTGCTGGTACAGTGCTGGGAAAATGACGACCAGTTAGTCTTAGAATATTTGCAGGATTTTTCCCGAGAGTTTTATGGAAAATTCGAATTTCGTGGTTTCTTTTAATTAATCCGTCAAATAACTGCATTCGAAATTCAAGGTGTTTTATGGATCCACCTTGCTTTTGGTACAGAACAAATGAATTCCAAACAACCTGGTCCATCAAGTGTCTAAACACTTTTTTATAATATTTCCGTTGCTGGTTTCTTATTATAGGGTAGTATGACATGCACTGGTCGGATTTGTCCACACCTCCCATGTTTAAGTTGTAATCAATTATGACTTTTGGCTTTTTAGTACTTTGCTGTCTGTGGGTTATTTCCACCATCTCCGAGTTGTGCACTGTGGTCAGCACACACACTGGTTTCTTGTCATGCCATTTGATTGCTGACATTTTCCCTTTTTGATAATCAATCAAGCTTTCTTGGGGAATTTTTTCATTTTTGAAGGATGGGGGTAAACCTTTTCTGTTGGGTTTTAGTGTCCCACACACATCCGTTTTGTATGTAATCAGAAACTCCGCTAACTCCGGAGAAGTGTAGAAGTTGTCCAGAGCTAAACAATATCCTTTGTTTAGTAGTGGTTGACTCAAAGTCATCACGCATCTAGTGGCCATACTATGGTTCTCAAAGTCCTTACTAAAAGGTGCATCTTTACCTGTATACACTATCATGTTCCAAATATATCCAGAATGTGATTCACACAGTTCATAAAGTTTTATGCCAAATCTTGCTCTTTTACTGGGAATGAACTGCTTATATCCCAGTCTTCCTTTAAACGGAATCAAAGATTCATCTACCGTAATTTTTTGTTCGGGCACATAAACTGTTTGAAATTTTCTACAAATTATCTGGAATACTTCGTAAATTTTTTTAAGCTTTAGATGGGGATGTGTTGCTTCATCAAAAGTTTCATTGTTGCTAAAATGTAGAAATTTCATCAATAGTTGAAACCTTTTATACGGCATCACTTCGCTTATGAATGGTGTACTTATGCTTTGTTTCTTGCTCCAATACCATTCTTCAACAGGCTTTTGTATGATTCCCTGATACAATAAAAGAGCAAGGAACGTTCTCAGTTCTTTGAGATCAGTCTCCTTCCAACTCTGACCTCTAGAGCTGGGAGTCAAATCGTTTTTTTCTAAAAATTGTTCAGCAAAACGATTAGTTTCGCTAACTATATACTCGACCAGTTCGTCATCAAAAAACAGATTGAAGAAATCTACAGGTTCTTTTAAATTGTCGTGTGGTATTTGCAAACCCGGAGATCATGTGAATGGGAAAGCTGGGGGTGCTGGCTGCACAACATCAGAATCAAGTCGACACCACACACGTACATTATCCAAGTCCTCAGTGTCTGATTCTGAGTCATTCCATATTGATGAATCTTCTGAAAAATTGTCACCTTCATTTTCAATATCCATAATAACTATCGCAACTGAGCTGCCTCACCAAGTCTTACTTTGCTGCACGTTCTGAAATAAAGGACTGGAAATTTTGCCCAACCTATTTTTATTTTCCAAGACTGCAAACAGTTATCAGCAGGCTCTGATAAAATATTACTCAGTAGTATAATCGCTAACATGAAAGAATTCGAACTTTCTTATCAGTAAACCGCTAATCGACATTTTATCGTTTTACCGAAAAAATAAATTGTTCGGTAACAACTTGCCGCTGTGTCTCATTTGGAGAAGTATTCAGTCTTAACGATAGTCTTTCAAGCTCATATATTTTACATCTGTTACCTATGTATTTAAAATCAAGCGTTTAAACTTCCTTCTGAACAGTTAAATGTAACAATTTGCAATATATTTTCTAATTGCCCAATTTTTAAAATCACGCTTTATTTAGAGGTTGGGGAAAGAGGGTTGTAATATAGTGTCATGATGTATTTTTCTATGTCTATTTATTTTTAATATAATCATGTCAATTATCATGTCTATTTATTTTTAATATAATATATATTTTCAAAAATAAGAAGAAACATATAGAATACAGAATATATTTTATAGGGTGTGCGGAAAAAGACCTCGGGGAAAAAAAGCACCTAGTCATTATTTACTACATATGTAAGAACAACATGGAATGCTTTTATTTGAAGTAGAAAGAGGGGAAATAGAGGGAAGAGGGGATCAAGATTATTTTTATTTATTTTCAATTTAGATTACTGATAATCAGTGAAGCATAACATTTAATGGAATCTTATGAATTCCTAGAATTTTAATACCTCATTTTCCGACACCTCCCCAACTCACACAGAGTTTGAAAGTTTTAAAAAATATTTACGAAATTTGCATTTTATTTCTTTTTATTTTTTAATATTTATTTTAGGTTTTCCTTGCGCTTCATATTTAGTATGTTTCTCTAGAAAAGAGAGCATAAATGGGATAAGAGCATATGCGGTCTCCGAATCGCTTATTGTTTGCACTATAGCATTTGCACCAAAAACTTCCATTTTTATCATATTTCATGTATATTATAAAATTTTTATTTCCATGGACTAATTTTGCTTTGTGGCACATTTTTTTTTTTTTTTTTTTTTAGAGATCGTGTCATTTATCCTCCGAGCAAAAGCTCGCAAGGATTTCTTAAAACATTTATTTTTTTTAAGTTAATATATATTTTTTGAATTTTTATCGCTGTTCTTTCCCTTCAAACCCTAGAATGCACACTTACGACTCTGTATTGCAAGATCTGAGCATAGGATTTCCCATGATTGTGGTTGTTTGATTTCCACGTTGCCATCATGACCGATGAGACTATCTAAGAGTCACTGGCACTGACTTAAAAAAAATGAGGGGGCCCGTTCTCCAAATGGACATTGTTAGAATCACGGAAAAAGCGCACCCGGAATACAGCCCACAATATTGAATGGGTTTGTATTTTGGGAAGAGAAGAGGAGGGGGGGGGGGGTGCCGCGGCGTGAGTTAAAAAAATGTGCGAAACAAGTGGGCATCCAAAAGAGCGTAAACAGAGGTACATTAGTGTATTAGTGTAGTAATTAATTAATTAAAGTAAAAAATAAAATTTTTATTTTTTCAAAAAGAAATTACTACACATCTGCACTTTTATTACAAAACAAATTTGAGCCCAGTAGTCAATGAGTGAATATCCTCACCTCCCTCTTCTGCAAATTTGAACCCAGCATTTAACTCAAGGCTAAGTGAAAATACTAGTGTTTCTATTGGGGGGGGGGGGATTGGGCATTCAGAGTGTGAAACAGTTTAGTATAAACATGAAACAAAAAAATCAAATACTTAAAAAAAATCACTACACCAAAAAGCACCCTTTCGGATGTCCACTCCTTTTTTACATTTTTTATTTCAAGCGCAAATCCCGCCCATCCTCCCACTCATATAAAAAAAATAAGCCCCTTCAATATCGTGCGTTTTTTTCGGAGTGCGCTTTTTTCCGCCCACCACATTCTTATCTCCATAGAATGGCCGAGAGGATAAGACAGTGAAAATTGGTGAATGTGAGATGTGAGGTAGTGTGAAGGTCCAGAGTTTTGGATTACACCGCATTTGCTGATCTAACGGTCTGGAGTTTCGGGCGGTTTTCTCCAAATGTAACATGAATATGTGTTAGAACCCCTTAAAATGTCGTTCGCCAAAGGTATTCTTACTTTATCAGATGGTCCTCGTGCTTAACACAGCAACATAGACCGTAGTAGACTAGCCAGGTTCGAAAATTTCAGAAATATTTTTGTTTAAATTAATATATATATATATATATATATATATATATATACACACACACATTTTTTAATAAGTGGGTCTGCTGTAAGCAGAAGCGCAGCAGATCAATAAGTTTAGGGGGGGGGATCGGTATGTTTCTATGAATTCTGGAAACTACAAAAAATGGAACTTATTTGAGGTTATTTTCATTTGTGGTTGGGAGTTTCATTTGTGGTTGGGAGGGTGTCTCAGAGATGACTTTTACTAGCCAGAAAAATAAGCTTTCTCTGTAAAGTGATAGAGTGATTGAGAAGGTTTTGAAGTATTTAGACCTTTAACCACATAGTTTCTTTATGAATGTTAACGTGCATGGGCTATTTCAAGTGCCTTTGTAAGACATAACACTAAACGTAGACAAAGACACTAAACATGGTAGACGACTGAAATATGGAAGTCCCGTGTAAGGGCCTACCACCCGGCTATCAAACTGTCTGGAATTTTGGTCGGTTTTCTCCAGGTGTGAGGTTAATAAAAAGTCTCCCGACCAAGGAATCTCCCTGGACCAGATCTCCCTCGTGTAAGTTTGCCGAAGCTCAAACCAAAACAGACCTCCTTCACATACGGACACACAATTTGTCTGGCTTACGTATGTAAAATTGTTATTTCTGCAGGATTTTTACAGCCTTCAAAATAAAATATGCACCAAAACACTGTTTTTCCCCCCTTAAAAAATATACCTCTAAAATTATTGTAAATATTATGTGGTGGATGGGAATTGGAAAAGCGCTTTTAAAGGGTACGTTTAAAAGCGCTTTTTGTTACTTAAAAGTTTCTATTCCAGACTATCAAGCATTTTAGTGCTAAAATAGAGCAAAAAATTCAATATACCACAAAACCTTTCCCTACAGCAAACGCTAGAAGACAGGGGAAGTTCTTTTCCATAAAAAATGACATCAATATTGTTCACTTTTTCCACTCTCCTTTCATAATATCTCTAAAATTTCGTACAAACCCTTAATTCCATGTCCACAGCAATTAGGAGACAGACAAGCAGACAAATCGGTATCACAGACGATTCATCATCAACTTCTTAACGAGTTAAAATGGGATAAAAAGCACTTTCAAGTTTCGATACTCCACAGTTACGTCATTTTTTAAAAAATATTCATGTGTCTTCCTCAATAATAATTATTGCCAAGGTGTTTTAAAAATACATTAAATGTATCTTAAACGGAGCTATAAACTTTGTCTTTTGATGTCTATTTCAGTTGTGGAAACTTTTGCAAGTAAAATATAAAAGCAAGCAATTTAAAAAAGAAGAAAGAAATCAACAGATCTGACTAATATGCTTTCTGTATAATTAAACTCTTATTCCCTAATTTTGAATTAATGGATGTACGAACATTCCCCAGCTATGCGTACGCGAAATTTGAAGACAACCTTGACAGTAATTAGGTAGAGGGGATCAGAATCCATTCGTCTTCTTTTGATAACAATACCAGGGTCCGTCGTGTCAGAGCCATTGAAAAAAACTCCACCGCCGATACTACAGTGGACCCTCAGGCCTGCAGGACACCCCCCATTGTGGCAGCTAATTGCCTCTCCGTTCTCACGAATTCTCAGAGGGGGAAGAGACAATTTCCGGAGACGGTCTTGCCGGTTTGAGAAGCAAAAATAGAAAGCGACAAAACACGGCTTAGCAGGGCCTTCTCTATTGTAGAATAGAGAAGGCCCTGGGCTTAGGCGGTTTTGAAGGAATCTTCAATTAGTGACTATAGTCGGTCTTGTCAATTTGAGAGGCAATCTCGACGAACGGCTTAACACGGGGTTGACAGTGGGATGGTTAAAAATAAGATAGATGTGCCACTTCTATTGTAAACGGCATTTATACCGTAAAATAACGGATTTTTTTGTTAATGTGTGGAAAATATACCGTTAATTCTCGCCATTGTTCCTATGCGCATGATCATTATTTAGAATGTAGAAGAGTGTAACGTAGTCAGGAGTTTGTTTCGGTAGAGGTGGGGGGTCATCTAGTCGAAACTAAAATCTTTTTCTGTGTGAAATGGAACTCAGAAATTAAATAAGGAATTTAATGAAGAATTCGCTTTCATAAAGGGCGTTTCAAATACCATTCATGGTTCTTTTCCGTTATCTCGACACCAGCCAAATTTGGCGATTTTTCCCGGCAGTAGAGGGCGATGCTTGGCGACAATATTTTCTGGTAACCCAACCTCGTTAGCGCGGCGATCTTCATTTTTTTTTTTTTTTTGGTAACCCGGATTCTTAATGCGTAGTACAAGCGCTACTGTTTGAAAAGGAAAGCAAAACAAATAATGCGACGTACTGATTGTACTAATCTCCGAGTGTGTTGTTTATTCATACGCAAACGTGTACCCTGAATCGTGCGGCGAGCTTGTTTTTTTTTACTAACGTTGCTTCTGTGTCCGTAGTATGTTAACTTGTGTGTTTCAATAGTGAAGGATAACGTATTTTTCTGTTTTGTAATCGTCAACGTATTTGATTTATTAATCTTGCGTAGGCCGAGACCATGTGTTTGGAATCAGAAGAACGCTAATTGTGTCTGTTTTGTATCCTTCCGCGATCCTGTTGTTGTATTGATGTATAAACGTGCGTAGTATGTATAAACGTGTGTAGCCATATTTATTTCAGTTTAGGTGAGTGTTGCTTTTACATATATATTTGTATAAATATGAATTAATAGGAAATGTGGCGATGAATGTAGATGATAAAATAAATTTTTGTCAGCGTTGTTAAAGGAATTGTTTTGTAAAGTGTGAATGCCGCCATGTATATTTTGAAATTGTGTGTCTTCATAGTTTGAGTTTCAAATTGAAACGTTTGGAAATAAAACCGTAAAAGATTTTAAATTCAGTGAATAAGTAAGTATAAGAGTAAAATTATATTCATTCCTGCGACGAATTGACGGCTCTTTAATTTGCAAGAAGAAGCGGAAAATGTGAGTATGTTTTAAAATATTTCGATTTGTGTAGAATTGCCGATATTTCGATTTGTGTAGAATCTTCAGGATATAGAAATTGGTGAATGCAATTAGTATAGCAGTGAAACCGCCTTGTACATGCTCGGTGTGTCAATTAACTTGTTAAAAAGAGAATCCCGTAGGTAATTTCGTTGTCGTATTGTGTCGATATTTAAAATATTCATTGGTTTGCAAAATTATCGTTTTAGTTTTAGAACAGTAATATGTTTTATGTATTGTTCATATTATGATTTAACATTCATTGAAATTTGTCGTATGTAATGGTGAGTCTATTTTGTATGTTTACATTTTAAAATTTGAATTTTCTGTTAAAATGTTTGTTTTGTAGACATTGAAAATGTTTAAGGCGAAATAAATATCCGGTAGGTAATTGCGGACACGAAAAATCGCCTAAAAACATCGTAGCTACTTGGCGACAAAAAAAAGTTGCCAAAAAACATCGGAGCTACTTGGCGACAAAAAAACTCGCCAAATTTGGGTGGCGTCGAGATAACGGAAAAGTACCCCATTCATGAATTTTGGAATTGCTTAGTAATGTCTACTTTTTTTCAATTTTTAAATAGGCGACGAAAAATCAGTAAAGGGGTAATTTCAGATATTTTAAGCAGCCAATGTATTTGTTTTCCTTTTTCTTCAGAGTTCATTAGCATATTTTAAAAATCGAAACCGATTGCCCAAGAAGCATAAATGAACATACATTAATTGAAATTAATTTCTTGCCAACCCAGTAATCTGACTGTGTTAATAATTATTCGACAACATTTTGCCAGGAATTTCCGATTGTAAATTTCATGAAAAGCATTTCCTCAAAGTCTCATTCTGAGACAAAAATAAACCTGACTTCAACGTTCAGTCATCCGCGAGCATGTCGTACGGCATCTATATTGAGGGCAAACCTTACCTGATAGTGGAGGAGAAGGCTAGAGGTGCCATTTCACTATTCTCCGCATGTATCTCTCCGAGACTCGTTTCTCCTTCCAAATATTTGGCTGCCAATATCACAAAGCAGCCCAATCACAAGGCAAATCCACAGTACTAAATTCACGCCGGCACAAAAGAGGTCTATCATTGGTCAAGCGTCTGGGAAGGCGTTATACCTGATTTCTGACTTAATTTCTTAATCCTTTTAATTATTGCGTTCAAGTAAATATGCAATTATTTTATAACAAACTTTATTTTAACACTTAATAGATGAAAAATGTCTTAGTTTTGTAATAAGTTGGGCAAAAGCGGAAAGAACAATTTAAGAGCGGCGGAATCACACGGTCCATAGCTTTACCTCTAATATTAGGTTAGGTTTGCCCAGAGTATAGTGGAGAGAAGCAGCAATTTCTCACTGCGTAGGTCAAGGGTTCGACTCTGGATTATAAAATAAGAGATGTTAAAGATAATAGCATTATTATGTATCGCGGTTAGATAATGTAAAGCTTGTCAAAAGTTAGTTCAAAACGCCGTTTACGATATATATACTTTTTACAGTATACACACGGTAAAATATTCATACTAGTCCCACTGCTGCCAGTATATATATATCGTTATTTGGGACTGAAATTCTTTGCAATTGTAGATTGCCTTTCATTTTTGTTTCACCCAAAACAACAAGGAAATTTTGTTACACTCTGGATGTGCGCCAAAAGTGAGACAGTGTAAATCCAGAATAAATTAATTTTATTTCTTTTTCTTTCGGAGCAGTTGTAACCTTCGGACAGAACACACTATGAGAAACTCTTCAATAGACCAAAGGCGCAACAATAGTCCTTAAAAGAAAAGTCAGAGGACTTTGCAGGAATATAATAAAAAGTTACTCTATATGCAATGCGTATATGAGTACAGTGAATTCGCGCTACATCAAGAATTGGATATTACGAGAGTTTTTCACAAGTAACGTATATGAAAGATAACGGGAATTTTTCGCCCGCAATACAAAATTTTTCAGTAATAGTTAGAAAAGCCAGCAGAATCACGGGGTACAATATTATTTTGTGCAGTACACTATAGTTATAATTATTATTACAGTACAGTGTTATACTTTATAGTAATTATTATTACTGGACGACAATACAATAACAAATAAACTGTACAATATAGTCTTATTATTAAAGTGCTGCACTTCTATTATTATTACTGCACATTGTACAGCTGCAGAAAAAAAAAGGTCCACTTGTACATTTTTCGGCCGTCGTTCGTCGCACAGCAAAGTTACAGATACCAATCGTTTACGATTGACGCACACTTTAATTTGCTATGCATAAAAATTGCATAAGGGGCCATCTACATATTAAAATTCGCACCAACTTTTTTTTCTCAATAGCAACCCATAGCACTTCATATTTCAAAAATTTAGCTCATTTTAACCCCGGACACCAATTTTCAATAAATTTGGACAGAAAATGAGTGAGTTATGAGCACCCAAAATCCCCCTCCCCCTATGTTAAAATATTTTTTCATAC
Source organism: Cheiracanthium punctorium (assembly GCA_038373885.1). NCBI lineage: Eukaryota > Metazoa > Arthropoda > Arachnida > Araneae > Cheiracanthiidae > Cheiracanthium > Cheiracanthium punctorium. The sequence goes on along the minus strand of JAWZYV010012656.1, from coordinate 270,036 downwards.
TTCAATTCATATCTCATATAATATTGGTAGTAAGAAGCTGATTTTTATTCTTATTATTAGAACTAAACGACCCAAACATAATTTAATGTTATTATGATTTTTAATAAATTATTAATATGAATTATGAATTATTAAATTAATAATTAAAAAAAATATGAATAGCGACCTAGACAAATTTCGATGGAAATAGATGCAGAAATTAATATTACATGGCTGTGCAAAATTTCAAATTTTTACGTTCAGTAGTTTAATTTATATTAAATAAAATGTGTTATTTTCATGAGTTAAGGGACCATATATAAATTTATTAAGTGAAAATTTTTTGAAAATTGCATAAAATAAATGTAAATTAGATTTATTTTGTGCAAAAACACAGTAAAAGATACCAGTATTAAAAATATCAAATTTTGAAGCAAATAAATTAGAGGTTTTTTACAGTTTGTTGGGGATTCTATAAAGCGTGTATTGTTGCGTCCGCTACCATATTCCCCCAAATAAAATATTTTCCAGCTATAGAATTAGATGCAGTAGATGTATGTCTTCTAATACAACGTCCTATTTCTGAAAAACTAAGATCCTCAACTTTCCAGGCATGAATGTGACCTTTTTTAATATCGGAAACATTAGGCCTTTGGAATTCCCCATACTTTATCAAACATTCAAAATCACGTTTTTCTGTAAAAAAATTTTCATCTAACTATAAATTAAAATACCGCCAAAAGTCTTAAGAATATTGCACATTGCAGGCGATAGTATTAAATGAAGAAAGTGAAATAACAAACACAGTGATAATATTGGGTCGGCAAAAAAGTAATTTTTACATGAAATTCAAACGAATAAATTTTCAATCATGAAACCATTCTTTAAGTTCGACCATAGCTGAGTCGTGCAATATTCATGCTTGTAGTCAGAAGAGCAGGGAGCAGCCTCTAACTCCTGCCAACATTTCAGCTGTCTAAGAGAAACATCAAGGGAAACACTGAATAACAATTTCAAAATTACAAAGATTTTCAAAATCCTTAGCATTCATTTTGCATTTTTCCCTTAAATCATGTGTACGAACCAAGGAAGTTATGAACTCACGGGTCATTTGGACCACAGACTAAATATTCTATTCTACCCTTGATATTCTCAGTACAAAAAACTTTAAGAGAGATGGGAACAATATTTTCCTTGAAAATAATGTTAATTTCTTTTAATTCTCGCGAGCGAAATAAATGAAAGGCGAAAAGTTCGGAACCTACAAATAGCGTTTTTCAATTTGCAGAAAGTCCCTTAAAAACGCGCAAAAATGAATTCGCAATATCTCCGGAAATTATCGTAGAAAATTGGTGAAAATTTATATTTAGGGTAATTTGAAGGTTTTCTTTCGTTTAATAAAGTCAAAATATGGGGTTGCCATTGAGAAAAACGAAGTTGATGCAGAATTAAATATGAAGACGGCCCCTTATGCAAATTAAATTAATAGTAAATTAAAGTACGCGTTATTTGCAAACGAATTGTATATATAACTTTGCTATACGACGAACAATGGCGAAATAAAGAGCAAGATGGCCTTTTTTTTCTGCAGCTGTACGTACAGTACCGTACTTTATATCACTCTCTCCCACTGATCATAAATTTTGTGCTAAAATACTGTACAGTGCTAATGTTGAATAACACGTCTTTTTTTACTACATTGTTTATTCATTACTTTATGTGGGAAATGGTAGTAATACACGTTAAAAAGGGTTTTGTTGAATTTAACAAATATTGTTTGGTTAAACAGTTTGTTAGTTTTGTTTTGTTGATTTGACAAAAGTTTGTTCAACCAAATCGATTTAACCAAATGCTTTTAATTTGATAAAAAACGTTTCGTTGAAATTGGACCAATAAAAGTCTTTCAACAACCAATTTACGCATACGTCAAAGGGCAGTGCGATGCAATTCAGACAAAAGATCAGATTTTTCAGAAACAGTTAGTAACGTCCATTTTATTAATACGCTGAACTATGATTATATAAAATCTCCTTCATCCTGGACACTGTTCGCTTCTAAGCTCTTGGTGTCTTTTAACGAGGATCGTCCCAAACCCCCGTTGGTGTTTTGTGCCCTACTTTTGACTGATGTACAGATTTAACTGCGTGGCAATGTTTTTTGCAATTTAAGCTAATTTCACGATACGACGGATATTCAGGAGTACAAAGCCATTCCCCTGAACAAAGCTAGAAACCCCAGACCACATCAAAAACATCAAATAAAAAATATGCTAATCGTCTGGGGATTTACTGAGTTAGTCGAAAGTTTCTGAAGTCTAATTACTTTATCTACTCATTAAGATTTACATTTTTGTTTTTAATTCTTTTATATGTATGTACATAGTTTAAATCAACTCAAAGTCAGTATTGTCGACAAAGTAAAGCGTCAAAATCACATCTGTTTTCTTGATAAAATAACGATATATTCAGACTGGTTAGCTCAGTTAACGAAATGCTTATTTAATAGATGAGTTCAATTAGCACACCACTGTATACTAGGGTGGGCCGAAAAAAAAATTCTTTTGAAATAACTATTCTAATAGTGCGGAAAGGGTTCTCTCTGGGTTCAATAAAAACGTTGTAAAATATTATTGTGATTGGATAATACCTTCTGCCGCTGCATCGGACTTGAATATTTGAAATTTGGGCAAAAATAGACGCCTTTTACTAGGCGTAAAAAACATAATTATTTTTCACTGTTGTTATTCTAATAGGGCGAGAAATGAGTCCACTGGGTTTAATAAGGTATGCCTAAATTATCCGATCAAATTACATCTTATCTTTGGATCGTATTTAAAATTTAGAAATTTCTGACGAAAAAAATGCATGTTTTCATGTGTTATAGAAAGGCGATGAAACATGCATGTTATGTACAAACACTCATTATTCATGAATTATTATAAAAAAATTATTCACTTGAGAATTATTAAATTATTTCTAATCACCACAGTGTTCCTTTTTTATTAAGGCGAAGCCCACTAGAGTAAGGTCACCTTACAAACGAAGGAATGCCTCGTACAGACGACATTTCCCCCCACAAAACAATACAAGTGCAATACAATACCACAACCATACAATACCATCTTTGGTAAATTTATGGTAACTATAAAATGTGGTATCATTTCGATGTGAAAAGATAACTTAATCTACAGGGACAGCCCCCTCCCCCCCCAAAAAAAATTCTTGTGATCATATTAGTCATAATTGGTCGAGAAAAAAAAATGCGGTTATGATGAAGTCGTCTCACTCTAAGCCCTGACCTGTGCAATTGTGTATGCGATCTATATCCTCTCAAAAAGTACTCGAATGTAAATATTTCCTAATAAGTCGATTTCATATGTAAAATCTGTTACGAATTTTCGGATCAAACCGCTGTTCTGGGGCTTAAAATAGTTCAAAATTCGTATACTACGCTTCAAATAGTTAAATTTTGTTTTTCGTTGCATCAAAATCGGTCAACTAGAACCGGAGATGCGAGGGTTCGGTTTCCCAATCATTTGTATGCAGTTTCTAGAAATCTCGAGAAGTATTGGTCCTAGGCCTTCGGTAACTTCACTTTTGGGGACTTATTTTTGGCTCCAAATTTGGCGATATTTCGCCAAAAGTTGCCAACCTTGGCGACATTTTGGTCATTCGGCGCGATTTTCCCTTGTAAAGTTGCTTTTGCTGCATTAAAATCACATAACAGCCTAACATTTCTCTTCTATGACGTTATCAAATTTCCCGCTTTATGTGGAATCTTCAAGAAATAGATTCTTCTGGAAGTTTCTGGTAGCTTTTGCGTCACCTATAAATACAAGCATTCAGAGGCCCCAGTTCAGTGTGGAGTGAGCTCCCGTTGAATGAGGATCGAGCTGCCGATTTGTACGGCGCTTTGCTCTGTGATAGAAGCGGTGTTTTCGCGTTTGTTTGCGAAGCTGATTTTTAAGTGCTGTGTGTAAATTCTTCATTGCTGTGTCTTAAGGGATTGTGCACGAAATCCCTTGCATATTTCCACTGAATTTTGCCTGTGGACGTGTTTCATTTTGTGTGAGGATTACAGCATTTTTGAGAGATTTGGTACTGAGTGGACTGTTATAAACGAGCTACTGGCCGTTAGTGCCTGTGAGTTTTGTACAGGTGATTGTTCGACTAAGTTCTAGAAGCAATAAAGTTGTGTTCCATCCTGACAAGTGGACTCTTTACTAGAACTTTCTACACCAACTGGACTTTAGTATGACGAACACAGGAAACAAGCAGAGTATTCTGCAACAATACTATTCTTAATAAGAAATGAATCATGTATTTCTTATATTTCTTTTCATTTGTGTGTTATTAAAAATCATTAATTAGTTATTCACAAAACTATAATAGGAAATTTATCTTACACTCAAAAATTTTTTTGTGCGAATAAAGAAAAAAATGTCGAGGTCCTAAAGCGTTAAAGTCTGATTCCACCAACTCTTTGCGGATGCTTCTGTTACTAATTTCAGATACTGTTCATCAATGTGTGTGACATGGAAAGTAAACGAAGTCCTAGTTTAGGTTTTTCCTAGATTAGTTGTGTTAGTTTGGGTTTTTCTCGTCAGTAGAAATATAGCGTGGGATTATGGAGTAGTAACCGATAGTAACAGATTTTTTGCATTGAAAGATGACTCTCTTTAACTAGTTTTCATTATACACCTCACAAAAAGAGCTGTAAGTTGTATGGTCACTGTTAGTCAACATGCACAGCAAGATATTGTAAGTGTGTGAAAATAACTAATTTCGACAAATTATTTACCGTCAGCGACATTTTTTATATCTGGAGGTAACATCTAAATCTAGAAACAGTAAATGAAATAGAATTTTGTAATCGATAATAATTGAAAGCTCTAGTGAAACAAATTTTTAAATACTTGTTGAATGCAGAATTTGTGATCTTTTATCAGAATGAAACATAACACAATAGATTACGACCACACTGTTCGAAATGCTAACTGATTATGTTAATGGTGATTGAGTTCTAGTTGTGGTTGATTAAGACTGAACGACAGTATTAGGGGGTTGATAGAACCTATTCTAGAATGAATCCGAATTCTTTGAATATGACATATTTCAGTAACGTATGGGTGTCCATTTCGGGGGGGGGGTGGTATTTTAAATCTTGTTGTTACAAGAGTTAATATAAATGTTTTAAAATAGCTGTTTTTAATAATTGCTTTAGATTTTCGGGGAGAAGGGGGTGGCAGGAACCCCTTGCCCCCAGTTTATTTATATTTTGGAGTCGGGGTTATGAAAAATATTGCCAAAAGATGGTATCATAAAAATATGTATACTTTATATACATATACAGTGGAACCTGCTAAGTGACCACCTTTGTGACCACCTGTCTAAAATGAACACTTTTATGAAATTTCATTGTAATTCATAAAAAATATATGGGGAAAATATCCTCTAAAGTGACCACCTGCGAAAACTGTATAGTGACCAGATAATCCGCCAAATTTAAGTTTTTTAACCTGTCAAATGTGACCACTTTCCACTATAAACTGCCTCTTAAATATAAAACACATTCAGATAATATAGAATGCTACATCCCTTTTCAGTTGTTTAACACAATATTTGATCTCAACACTCATTCTCTCTTCTGTAACACTTGTCCTCAATAGATGAATAAATAAATAAATAAAAAAATAGATAAATAAATTAAAAAGGAAAACTTGTTTTAGTCTAGATTATTCTTTTATATTTTTGTTGATGCTAAATTTGATTCTGCCTGGTTTCCGGTAAGAGTTGTGTAGGATGCAGTTAATCACATACTTACAATTACCTTTGATGAAGTCATGAAGACTCATATATAAATCACACATTTATGAGTACTTCTGATTTCCCTTTACCTATTCTAAATGTAATAAATACTTTTGCCATTTTAAATCTCCCATCTGTCAATAATGCTATTTAACTGTTTCTTAATTTACTTTGGTTTTAGCCTTTGTAATGCATTTTGTTGGCGTCTGTAGTCCGAGAATATATTTAATTTTCTTCCTTTCCCACAGGATTACAATAATTTTTCTAGGCTACAAAAACTACATTCTGATCACCAGGGGCGTAGCCAAGGGGGGGGGGTTAGGGGGATCATAACCCCTCACCATGAGGAATTTTTTGCCATACAATAGGTATATTCTTCACTCCCGTATCACACACACACACACATATACATATATATGAGTTGAAGTAGTCGTAACCCCCCCCCATGAAAACTTTCTGGCTACGCCACTGCTGATCACCCCTGTGGCGAGTCATTTAAATTTTGCCAAAAATGTATAAAGCCTAACATTTCTTTTCATTTTTTCAACCTGGCGATTTATTTGGCGACCGGGCCTTTTAGAACTTTGCTGTCACAGCACAGTGTGTTATCTAAACAATGTGTTCTTAATGTACACTAGTGAAAATTGTATCATAAACAATAGTCTATATTTGTGCAAACATGAAAACAATCCAAACATTCAAACTGTACTTTAGTAATATGTCAAGCTGCAAAATGGAAATTTATATTTTTTATTCATATTTATTATTTTTTATTATTCATTGTGACCAAGAAGTATTAAAATACATATTGAAACGTAAGTATAAGGAAGTCGCACATAATTTGTATGCAATGTGCATTTTAATGTTTCAGTATTTTACACCCTACATTCCTCTTTTTTGTTCATGGATATTTATTGATTTTGAAATCTTGTTATAAATAAAATGTAGAGTGTTGTTTGTGCAAGTGCTATTTGCATTTTAATCATAAGCAAATTTATTAAAATGCTACCTTTGTAAGGTGACCAGTTTTGTCGTTCCCGAGGGTGGTCACATTAGGCAGGTGGTTCCACTGTATACCATTTTACGTAAGTTTAGCTATTTTGTATTATATATATATATATATATATATATATATATATATATATATATATATATATATATATATGTATGTATGTATATACAGAGAGAGAGAGAGAGAGAGAGGAGGGTATTATGGAATAGTCGGGAATACCAAGTTTTCGGATGTGTTAGTTGCTGTTGTCACTTGGGAATACCATGAACTACTCTAGAAAGATTATCATATTACAATGCAGTGAGACTTGACCGCTGTTTGTTTCCGTACCAATCGCTATAGAACAAAGTGCATTTTGTGAATTTCAAGAGTTTTTGCAACTAAGTTTTCAAAAATTTTAATCTACTAGTATACACGTGACTAAAGCATTGATGTTACGCATAATGTACCCTAAAAGAATTTTAGTTTGTTGTACTGCGGTTGTTTTCAGATAACAGTGTTTTGCCCACCAGTTTTCAAGTTCTCTTTCCTAGATGGCGCGTGAGGTATTATGGAATACTAAGATATATTGTAATGGATTTCAAGCTATCAACTAAAGAACCGGAAAGGAAAGATGCTCCGTGTATCTTCTGTAAAAGAAAATTGTCCGAAGATCAAAGGAGAAATTTGAATTCAATGCCTCTGCTGTTATCAGTAGGCTCACATTAACAGTACCGGAAGATAATATCTGCGACTTGTGTAAACAGACTCGAAGCAGAAATAACTTTAACTTACTGTTAAAATTATGGTTTTATAATTAAAAATCTGGAGTAACTCCACTCGACTTTCCGAACACTTATGATTGAGATCATTACCAAGCATTTAAATAAATTTTAATCGATGAATAATTCAAACATATATACCAAATTGAAACTCAATCGAATGCACCGTTTAAACGCTTGCGCACTTTCAAGAATTTCTCCCCATATGCCATTATGCCATAATATAAAAGACATTTTTGTCGTAGCCCTGTAAAAAAACTATAAGTCTTATACACACTAAAATCAATACCAGTCTTAAGATGGTGATTTATAACATATATACCCAATTTGAGCTCAATCGAAGGTACCGTTTAAAGGCTAGCGCACTTTCAAGAATTTTCCCCGATAGGCCATAACGTAAAAGAAATCTTTGTAGTAGTCCTGTAGGAGAACTATAAGTCCTATACACACCAAAATCAATACCGGCCTTAAGATGGTGATTTATAACATATATACTCAATTTCAGCTCAATCGAAGGTACCGTTTAAACGCTAACGCACTTTCAAGAATTTTCTCCGATAGCCCATAATGTAAAAGAAATCTTTGTCGTAGCCCTGTGGAAAAACTATAAGTCCTATACACACCAAAATAAATACCGGTCTTGCGACGGTGGTTTATAACATATATACCCAATTTGAGCTCAATCGAATCTGCCGTTTAAATGCTAGCGCACTTTCAAGAAATTCCCCCCATAGGCCATAATGTAAAAGAAATCTTTGTCGTAGCCCTGTGGAAAAACTATAAGTCCTATACACACCAAAATCAATACCGGTCTTGCGACGGTGGTTTATGACATATATATTCAATTTGAGCTCAATCGAATGCTCCGTTTAGGAGCTATCGTGTTCACTCACATACAGACAAACACACACACACATACACATATACATACATACATCTCGTAAAAATAGCATAAATGGATTCAGAAGCCCTCAAAACGTGTAAAAACACCAAAATCTCGAAGTCGAATTTTTTCATGATTGCAATACTTTCCTTACATGGTACATGTTCGGAAAGTAAAAATAACTATGCTATATGAAGTATAATTAGTTTTTCAGTGGTTTAAAGTTCCTGTTCCATATGATCCGACTATTTCATATTATCCTCCACTCGTAACTTTTTTAAAAATATTTTTTTTCTATATCAACAAAACAATTAGTATTTTTCTTTACAAGTGATATTTCATTACAATAAGTTATACTATGTACTCATGATGATTTGGGGATTTTACTCAAAAACCTGTATAGTTAGAAATGTAAATGGTATTTCACAATACCCTCCTCTCCCATACATACATGTGTGATATATATATATATATAGGAGGCCTCCTATATATATATGTCTCCTATATATATGTCCTCCTATATATATGTCTATATGCCTCCTATATATATATATATATATACATATATAGGAGGCATATATATAATAGCTAACTTATGTAAAGTGAAATCCCAAGATAATCCATTGATAAAGTGAAAAAAATCTGGAGTGACTCCACTCGACTTTCCGAACACTTACGATTAAGATCATTACCAAGCATTTAAATAAATTTTAATTGCTGAATCATTCAAACATATATACCAAATTGAAACTCAATCGAATGCACCGTTTAAACGCTGCGCACTTTCAAGAGTTTCTCCCCATATACCTTTATGACATAATATAAAAGAAATTTTTGTCGTAGCCCTGTATAAAAACTATAAGTCTTATACACACCAAAATCAATACCGGTCTTAAGATGGTGATTTATAACATATATACCCAATTTCAGCTCAATCGAAGGTACCGTTTAAACGCTAGCGCACTTTCAAGAATTTCCCCCGATAGGCCATAATGTAAGAGAAATCTTTGTCGTAGCCCTGTAGAAAACCTATAAGTCCTATACACACCAAAATCAATACCGGTCTTGCGACGGTGATTTATAACATATATACCCAATTTGAGCTCAATCGAATCTATCGTTTAAACGCTAGCGCACTTTCAAGAAATTCCGCCCATAGGCCATAATGTAAAAGAAATCTTTGTCGTAGCCCTGTAGAAAAACTATAAGTCCTATACACACCAAAATCAATACCGGTCTTGCGACGGTGGTTTATGACATATATATCCAATTTGAGCTCAATCGAACGCTCCGTTCAGGAGCTATCGTGTTCACTCTCATACACACATACACACACACATACACACATACATACATACATCTCGTAAAAATAGCATAAATGGATTGAGAAGCCCTCAAAACGTTTAAAAACACCAAAATCTCGAAGTCGAATTTTTTCATGATTACAATACTTTCCTTACATGGTACATGTTCGGAAAGTAAAAATATAAAAATAAAAGAGCAGATAGCACATGGTGCCAATTAACGAGCTTATACCGAATAAAGTGTTTAAATATAGCCTTTTAAGGCAATGAAAGGGTGGATAAATTGGATATAAAGCGCCAAATGAGACCAGTTGGGTTTTTAAGCCTAATCACATGTATCCACAATAGTCGGATATGGACAAGATAATTGAAATGGTGAGCTCTATCATCAGGCGCCACCGCACATTCAGTTTTATAAGATGGTAGGTAGATGTATGCAAAACAAAAGCTGTTTCGAAGTATTCTGCTTTTAGATGTTAAATTCTAGCTGTAAAATATCAATGAAAATGCGCTATTTTTTTGCTGAGAAAATAAAATTGAATTCAACTCGCAGAGAAGATGAAATTGAACTGAAGATTATATAAAATTTGTAACTTGGTGCAAAATAATTAACATAAAAAGAAACAACGTTAGTTAGCAACAATGAGCGTTAAAGCCGCAGACCGGTATCGATAAGTATGATCTACCATCATCAATGCGAGAATGATGATTGAGAGATTTATTCTGGTCTATATACAAGGACGGGAAAGGTACACGCCTAAAGCAGCGTATATTCGTCGCAAACCTAACCTGATAGTGGAGGTAAAGATATGGACCGTGTGATTCCGCCGATCTCAAATAGTTCTTTCTGTTTGCCCAGCTTATTACAAAACTAAGCTATTTTTCATCTAAGCGCTAAAATAAATTTATTTTATAAAATAATTGTATATTTGTGTTACTTCAATGCAATAATTAAAAGGATTAAGAAATTAAGTCAGAAATCAGATGTAACGCCTTCCCAGACGCTTGACCAATTATAGACCTCTTTTGTGCTGGCGGGAATTTTGTACTGCGGATTTGCCTTGTGATTGGACTGCTTTATGATAACGAATCTCGGAGCGATACATGCAGAGAGTAGTGAAATGTCCTCTCTAGCCTTCTCCGCTATGAGGTTAGGTTTTCCCAGGGCCGGATTTCCCATAAGGCCAACCTAGGCCATGGCCTAGGGCGCAGAACAAAGAACTTCCCTGCAGAACAATCACGGATGAGGAAAAGGACTGGAAAGAAGAAACGAAAACGACTTACTTTAAGTGATTATTTCCCAAGAAAAACACGTTTATGGCTTCCGAAAAATTCTTTTTTTCCCTAGTACAATTTTTTATCTACAGAAAACCCATGTGTGGAGAAACTTTAACCCCCCCCCCCCCCACGCATCACATTGACGAAAGGAGGCATACCGGAGAGAACAATTATTCAAAGTAAGTTATCATCGAAAAGGCGTCTGACCGCCTGTACTCTTCCGATATCCCAACGTCCCCGAAAAAAGAACCACGCCACACACATGCACAGAACGGTAAATATGTCTGCTCGAGAAAAAGTCTGTTGCTTTGAGTGTAAGGCGTCTATAATTTTAAAAATTTGAAAACGCATTATCAACTCTTTAATCCAAAATATATCAGTGAAACATCGCGTAATTAATGAAACGAGCATTTCTGGTTTCTTAGTTCCATCTAAAAGATCGCCAGAAAAAGTTCATTCTGATTCTGATATGTTACCCATAAAAATGCCGAGAACAGAAACTGATACCGAAGTTTTGCAGGAAGTTAAACAAGATTTGACTAAGTCAAAATAATCTTTACCCAATGTGGACGTTGCTAATGAAGGTGAGAGGAAAAAACGCCATTTTTAATAGTACTCTACTTTTAATAGTTTTATGATGTAACATAGTCGTTATATGCTAGTGGATGAGGCAGGGAGCCCGGCCAAAAACTTTTTTTGGGGGGTTGTATGAGATATAATTTTGTATTGATAAACTTAGGAGTATACACTGCAAAAAATAATCTTAAAAATACAGAACTATTCTGTCATTTTTCCAACAGAAAAAAAATGTTAACAGAATTTAACCATGCTTTCCACGTAAACTTGCTATATTTTATGTTATAAAACGACTTTTGGAATAACTTTGTATTTTAACGACGTTTATCTCTGGCAGCCGGTCCGGTGCGGGTGCGGCGAATGGGCGGGCGAACCAAACACAAACAACCATTTACGACGTTACGCTTGAGGATCCGTAAAGAATTGCAGGTGATTTTAAACGTAATGTTTTTTAATTTTTACTTATATTTTCTGAAATCTTTCTGCTAAGAAATATTACTTTTTCAAAAAAACTCATGCTTTAAAACACAACGACGTGTATTTTAAAGCCGTTAAGCCTAATGTTTACACGTAACCTATTTCTCTTATAAAACAATTAGTAAAGCCTGGATAAATTTAATTTTCTCGGTTTCTAATCATTACTCTCATTTTATTGAAGTATTGTACAGAAACAGTTAAATAGATATTAGACTTATGAAGTTTAAGAACGGTACTGTTCAACAAAACCACTGTCGTTGTGTTGGTTTATTTGTGAAACGGCATTGTTTACGCTTTTTTCCGTATCGGTGTATGGGGAATTATGATTGCAAAGTTAAAATAATTTGTGATTATATTCAATTCCTGCTACTCTAGTCATATTTTTTATATATACCTGTAAAAAACAAACAGAAAAACACTAATTTTCAATTTTAAAATTAAAGTAATGATACGATTTGAGATTCATACGCCACCGGGATTAAAAATTAGCTCATAAATTGCCAGAGAAATCTCATGGCAAGTTTAGTTTTTCTTTAAAAACCTGAAAAATAGAGCTTTAAGTTGGAATATTTTACATTTTCCTACTTATATTTTCTGTTTTCTAGCATTCATCACTGAATAATAATAACAATAAAAAGCTTTAACGAGTTTTGCTTTTATTATAAGCTTAGTACTTTTATTTAAGACAAATATTCCATTGTTGGGATAAATTCCGTAAGCGGGGGCAGTGTAGAGCTAAGTGTTTTTGTTATGTTCAATTTGTTTTATATTGCATTTGAAATATGTTTAGAAATGTTTTAAGAAGGTCCTTAGATAAGTGTATTGTAGTTTTGGTTTTATATTTTCTTATATATAGACGTTGAAGACAAAAATAATGTTGCCAATTAAACCTGCCTCCGCTTACGGAATTATTCCCCCATTGTTTATGCTTAATATTGCTGGGTTTTACTCGTATTAATACTGTTTAGTAAATGGAGTTGTTTACCATTAACTTTGTGTACAGACAATCAGTATAACCTTGTTTTACTAACAAAAGTTGTCCCCAATTTCATAGGTGCACTATGAAAAGTTCTACAGACCTTTTACAAGTCAGAGGTTGATCCAGGAATTTTTTTCCAGTAAAATACATTTTGTTAAAATAATTGATAAAACAGGTTAAGTGACAGTGAAGTGCTGTTATAATTTATTGCATTTTTATAAAGGGCCATGTTAATCGTTTGCAATTTTGTGATGAGGCTGCAATACAAACCCAATTATCGTATGCATTGAACCCTGCAATTGGTGTATTGATATCAAGAGATGTATTACCTATGTAATTAAATTTGAAATTTTGAAAAAAAAAACCATTTAAGTTTTTCAGTTGGGATTTTTTGGGTTGAACAAAATCCTGTCAATCGATAAAGTGTATTTGGTACTTACGTATTACCCCGCGGTCTGCCAAGACGAGCAATTTTTTTCGCCAAGAGAAATGCCGGGTATGTGTTCTCTGTTCATCAGATATTCGATTAGGTCAGCACTAATAAAGGTTCAATCATCATTTTTAGGTTCTATTATAGCTGACTTCAAAATGTATCTGAGAGTATGTTTTCAGAAATATTTCATTACACTTTATTAGTAATATTATTTTCATTCCCTATTAATTTCATATTAATTGCTATGGTTTTCCTTCAGCTTTAAAACACGGAATTTACAACACTTCGCGCTCTTATCGACCGTCTAAAAAATGTTGCCAAGCACATTGCTAAATCACATTTTAGTCATTGGTGTTTCACCAAACTGGAAATAATTCCACTTTCAGCAAATTTTGTTGTAATACTATAACCTTAAAATACTGCTGAAAGTTAATGTTGTTATTTCAAAATTGACACAACAATGAAAAAATCGCCCGACTTGGCGCGAAGTACTGCGTGCCAAATTACTTCTCTAACTTTTTACGGTGCACTCACATATTGCACAAAAAATTTAACATTCGCACAGCCACCTCCATACAAACTTTAACTGTGCCGAATTTCGCGTTCGTCCGTTCGCTCAGTGTGCTGAAAAAGGAACACAAAGGATTTCCTTAGCATATTTATATATACATAGATTATTGATCAATTTTTCGAGGGGTGGGGGCGAAATTATGGACTTTGGCCTAGGGCGAAAAATGTGTAAATCCGGCCCTGGATTTGCTCCCAGTATGCTTAGGCAAGCCCACAGTTAGACCAGAAAAACAAGAGCGCTCATACCTCTATAAAGAAGCATTATATGCAGAGGATGTTCCTATTTTTTTAATGTTATATTATATATATATATATATATATATATATATATATATATGAGACGTCAGATATTTCAAGTAAAGCTTCAGAGTTAAGGCAGGTAATATGGTTTATTGAACATTACATTTAAGTTACAATTTAGAATGAGAAGAGGGGAGGGGAGACGGGTACAAGAATCAGCGTGGACTCATTAAGCAGTTCCAGTGGCAGAAGTCCCCCGATTTTCGATGTGCGGGAGTATTTACGCTTACCACACCACGTGGTTTGCGAAGACATAACTCCGCCTCTCTCTTATCTCTGATCGAACCACACACATTTACCAACATGACCCGCATCCGGGGCTACAAGGGCGTGGGGACACGTGTACATCTAAAGAACTCAGAATCGACGGCCTGATGTCTGGCAAATAACAAGATAAATAAAACATAGCTCCAGAGCGCGCGTGGCAAGTATGACAGGAAAGCAAAACTTACAGTGAAAGTACCCGCTTGACCAATACCCAAACTAGTAAAACCCAAATTACCTTTTTATACATTACAATATCCAAATTACCTTTTTATACATTACAATATCCAAATTACCTTTTTATACATTACAATATCCCCCCCCCCCGGCAAAAGAAGTCTGACGAGCAATATCATTGAGGTGGCCAGTCTCTCACTTGCGAGTCAGACGTCCTTGCAACCTAATCTTAAAACTGCGAACTAATCTAATTTTCAAGTTTAGACACCTTAAATTTTTCTGACTAGAATTCTGGAGTTATGTTGTACAACACTTGAGAGGCAGGTTGCAGTTTCTAAAATTTGACAAAACATAATGATGCAATAGTACAAAAATCTTACAATAAACAATAAAACAATGAGTGCGCACAATTTTTTTCAAAATATCACAAGTAAAATATTTACAACCTAGGTGGGATACAATAATACTGTACAACAATATAGTAATATAATTAAACAAAATGGATAAACATGGCTGGCATTTATTTTCTTTGGCAAATGCTTATGGCTTTGGCTTGCATGGCATAAAGTGAATGGAATGAAAATAACTTGGAAAAATGGAGTTGGCAAAATGGAGTAAATTATTTTGTGTAAAGGAAATGTAAAAAAAAAAATGTAAAAATGTGCGTAGTGTGTAGAAAATTTCGAAAACCATAGCTGTGAAAGAGCAGTACCATCACACAGGTATGGGGTATAGTAAATACCACTTGTAGGCATTCTAAGTTTGCCCAAACTTTAAACTCTCCATAGTATGACAATAAAAATGGGTTCAAATGATCCCGAAAAAGGAAGACCATTGTCAACTACGAAAGAGAAAACTTGGCCATTGCCTCATAGCTTCCAAAAAAGGGGAAGAAATGACTCAATAGACAGTTGGGAAAAACTGGGGGATTATTGAGAGGAAGTCCCAGCCTAGTCTAAGTCTAGCTTCATTTATTGTTTGCATAATATCTATAAAATATACAAAGAAAAAAGGTGCAGTTTTACTTACACCGCACACACTCGGACTTGGGGACTTCTTCAATGACTAAGAGAAGCGGGTGACAGAGAAAGGTTGGTAGAAGCATAAAAGAAAAAAGGATAGACGATAGACTTTATGTCGAGTATTCAGGGATCCAAACTCAACACTTAGAAATTTTGAATACATTTTTTTTTCTATTTTTCTATTTTTTTTTTAAGATCAATTATTGTTAATTAAATTTAATCACCTTCGTGGGCTAGCTTTAATTTGTCAGGAGGGAAATAAGGTCTTAATTTAGAAGAGTGAACTATTTCCGTAGGTTTCTTAGTATGGTAATTAGGTTTATCAATTTCGAATGTAACTGAAGAACATTTGTTTACAATTGAATAAGGACCTGAAAAAGTAGGAGATAATTTACGTGTATTTGGGTAGTTAAATTCTTCATAAATTACAAGATCTCCTGGTTCGAAATTAGCTTCTATGAATTTATTGTCATATCTAATTTTATTTTTATTATGAAATTCTATTGTCCTTTCTTTTGCTAATTTTCGAGCTTCATCAACAGGAGGATAGGTATTTTCCGAAATAGGTGAGTCATATGGCAATTTTCCAAACATTAAATACATAGGTGTAAACTTCGTTACTGAATGAGGTGTGTTATTATATTCACTAATAACCTGCTCTAGTAACTTAGTCCAAGGAATTTTAGAAGGTGAAGAGTTAACTTTACATTTTAATCTAGTAACTATGGATTGATTTACCCTCTCTACTTTTCCATTTGTCTGTGGATGATGAGCTGTAGTTGTTTAGTATTGTAGTTCTTGAGGAATTTTTTAAAACGCGAAGCAGTAAAAGCTGCATTTCTATCACTAAGTATCTTTTGAGAAACTTGAATGTTGAATATTTGTTTTAGACAGTTTACATAGGTTTCAGTAGTGACACTTTTCGAAGGAAAGGCCCAAACATATCCTGTAGCATGGTCAATTATTAGATGTAGGTATTTTTTGTTGAATTGTAATAGTTGAAACCTCCTACAGTATCAATAGAAAGACATTCAAAGGGTTTATCAGTAGCAGGTACAGCCTGTAACAAACCAAATTTCTTCTGTTTAGGTATTTTGTTAAATTGGCAAGTCGAACAATGTTTAACATAATTGGAAATATCTTGAGTCATGTGAGGCCAATAATAGGAAGGTGAAATTATACTTAACATTTTTTGAACACCAGGATGGCCAAAATTTTCATGTGCATTTTTCATTAAAGTTTTTCTTAAGCTCATAGGCACCACTATTTTTTTGAATCCTTTCTTATTTATGGTAATTAAATCATTAATGATTTTATATTTAGGACCATGCATATTTTCTGCTAATTGTTGATTTTTAATTTCTTCAGTATTTAACAATAAAACCGAAGGTTGAATTAGTTGGAGATGTTGAGAAGGAGGAATCCTTGATAACATATCAGCTTCGACATTTGTTGAGCCCTTTAGGTACTTTATTTCATAGTCAAACACACTTAATTTAAGGGACCAGCGGTATAATCTTCCTCTTAAATTTTTGACATTTTTTAACCAAACCAATGCCGCGTGGTCAGTATGAATGACAAATTTTTGACCGTGAAGGTAATGATAAAATTTATCAAGGGCATCAACGATAGATAAACATTCTAATTCAGTTATAGTGTAATTCTTTTCATATGATCGAAGCCATCTCGAATGATATGCAATCGGGTGCATGATACCTGAGGCATCCGGCTGCTTCAACACAGCTCCAACTGAACAATTTGATGCATCAATAAATACATGGATAGATAATTTAACGTCGTATAATTGTAACACAGGTTTAGATATCAAAATATTTTTTAAGATTTCAAAACTTTTCTGACAGTTTGTTGACCAATCCCATTTAGCGTTTTTCTTTAACAAATCATTTAAAGGACGTCTTAATTTTGCATACCGATCAATAAATCTGTTATAAACATTTACAGAACCAAGAAACCTCTGTAGTTCCTTTACGTTAGTAGGTGGCTTCAAATTTTTGATAATTTCAATATTAGCATTATCTGGAGTAATTTGACCTTGTTTAACTTCATACCCCAAAAATTTTATAGTGTCCTTAGCAAAATTACATTTAGATAATTTCAATTTAATATTTTCCTCCAAACAAATTTGGAAAATAGTTTCTAAATGCTGCATATGTTCTTCCATAGAAGAAGAAAAAAACATTATGTCATCAAAATAATTATAGGCAAATTTAATTTTATATTTATTTAATATTCTTCTCATGACTCTGTTAAATATAGCAGGCCCTGTCTTAATGCCAAATGGCAAGACCTGGAACGTATAGAGACCTGTATTAGTTACAAAGGCTAGTTTTTCAGTATCTTGAGGGTGGATGGGCACATGCCAAAATCCAGAAGCCAAATCAAGAGTGGAGAATATTTTCGCCCCACTTAGTTTATCTAATAAGCTGTCAATACGTGGCAAAGGCTCGGCATCATTTTTTACTATATTATTTAATTTACGATAATCCACACACAGTCTAGTTTTGGTACCCTCGTCGCGTTTATTCGCTAAAGTGACGGGTGCAGCATAGGGGCTATTGCTTTCCTTAATTAAACCAGCTTTTAATAATTGTTCAATCTGAGAATTAATTTCGTCTTCCTCTTTAGGAGAGGTTCGATAAGGCCTGAGGCAAACAGGTAGGTCAGAAGTTAAATTTATACGTTGAGGTTCTACATTAATACGACCAATATTATATTTATTTTTTGTAAAGATTTTCTCATATTTATTTAATAATTCCTCTAATTTTGGATTGATAGCTTTATAAACAGTCTGAGGGGGAACGCTTTCCTCAGAGGCTTTGCTATCGGTTGAAGAACTGGGTTGATTTAAATGTAGAGACATAGGTAAGGCATCATAATTGTATAAAGGTAATCTAACATTATTTTGAAAAACACATAAATTCACACAATCAATACATAAACAAAACTTTTTACACTCTGGTAAACCCAATATGGCATATGGCAGGCTTGAATATACTATAAAAAATTTTACACACTGAGTAATGTTTCCAATTTCTAAATTAACATAACACACTGTATCAAGTATCAGCAGTCCATCTGCCTGAGTAACATTTAAAGGTGAGACTCTCTGTACTTCTAAATTAAATCGTCCAACAAAAATTTGCGTCAAGACAGAGAGTGTAGAGCCAGTGTCTATGACACAGGGAACACTTAAAAATTCAAAATTGTCAATTTTGGGTTGGGTGAATTTGGGTTCGTTAATTTTTTCCTTAGGTACCCGGGTACAGTAAATAGTCATAAGTTCTCTTCTCGCGAGGTCTCAGTGCCATTATTTTGTGAATTTAAAATAGTGGTGTTCGAAGTCATATTTGGTGTCGCGTATGGGTTTGTCGCAATTTGGTTGTTACCTTTAAAGGGACAAGTGTAGTTCCAATGGAAAGCATTACTTGCCCCTAGCCCCTCACATTTTCTACATGGAGTTCTAGGTAGGGTGCTTTCTTGGTAATTGACATTATTTTGGTGGTGTAAACTTTGAGGATTTTGAGATAGAGGTCGAAAACGGGGCCAATTATTTATTTGGGTTCGCCCTTGGGTTGAATTATGAATTGGTTGACGCCAATTTGGTCGGTTATAAACAGGAGCATGGTAGGGTCTAAAACTCCGAAGCTTGGGTGTGAAGTAACTAGGATTTTGTGCATTATTGGGCGAGGAGGTAAAGCTTGCCTTTTGGGGCGGTTCATGAATTTTAATTAATTTTGACGCTACCTTAAGCCACTCGGTGGCACTACTGGGTGGTTGCAGGGTTAAAAGAGCTCTCACATTACTAGGAAGACCATTGGTCAATCCTTCTAATATTATATTATTAGGTAGCCCCAATTTTCTACCTATTTCTAATTTTTCATGAAAATAAGTTATTAGATTTGAAATTTTTTCTAGTTTTAAATTTGTAAAATCCATGAAAGTAAAGGTCGTACATGAAATATATTTTTCCCTTAGTATTTCAATCAATTCCTGCCAATTTTTACAATTTGAAATATTATTTATGTATGTTGTTAAGGCAGACCCCTTAAGAAATTTTCCTATATTTTGAAATTTCCAATCTTCATCTTTATTTTGTTGTAAGCAACACCGTTCGTAATATGCGATCCAACACTCAAAACTCATATTATCTTCAAAATTAAAGGGGGCAATAAACTCATCACTTTTTTGCAGGGACATAGTGGCAATAGTTTGTGTATTTTCTTTACCATCTAACGACATGCTGAAATTTTTTTCTAAATTTTTACCTGAATGGAGAAGCATTTAATAATTGCATTCAGAATTTTTATTTAGCAACATTAATAATAATACTGCAATAAATTTACAAAATCTTACCTTAATGAAAATACTATATTAATGAAAAAAAAATGCAGATATATCAATTTTTTTTTTCATCAACACTAAAATAGCGCTTTAAAATAACACACACACAATTAATAACCATTTAAATATAATACTCTAATGTTCACTTCAACTCTGAAAATATAATTTGCTTACTTCACTTAATCAATATCCACAAGTTGGAATCGTCATTCTTCAACAATAAACAAAACACACACAAAAAAATCTTCTCTCGCAAGTTTAAGGCAGGCAGGAGAAAGAGGTTCCGTCAACCTAAGTTGTACGCACAAAAACAAAAATATTCGGCACGGAGAAAAGGGGGAAATAATTCACCAGTTGCACACACTTCTCGTGGGGGCTTGTTTTGGGTGCAATGAAGGCAGTGAAATTTGACGCACCGCCGCGCCGTAATGATGACAGGAGTTTCTCTTGGTTTGTGGCGAACGTGCGAAAAAGAAAAAAAAAAGATGAATTAGGAGGCGCAGATTTCGGTATGATGAGTACTGCAGAAATACCGCATAGGCTGTTCATCAATGCAGACGTTCTTCCATTTCGGCATTAACGGCGTAGAACGTACAGGACGTTCTGTGAAGTACTTCAGAAGATAACCTGACTCATCAGTCGGTGTTGAAATCTCCCAGAGCAGGGCTCGACGAAGTTGGCCGGTGGAGAGCGGACTCAAGGAGTAGGCCATCGGCTGGTCGGCGAAGAGGCGCGCTGCATCTCCTGCGAACGATGGGCGATGAACCCGCCTCCCGGACTATTGAGCGTTAATTTAAAATTTTTAATTGGCACACAGGCAATCATCCTGCCGGCTATTTGTGACGTCAGATATTTCAAGTAAAGCTTCAGAGTTAAGGCAGGTAATATGGTTTATTGAACATTACATTTAAGTTACAATTTAGAATGAGAAGAGGGGAGGGGCGACGGGTACAAGAATCAGCGTGGACTCATTAAGCAGTTCCAGTGGCAGAAGTCCCCCAATTTTCGATGTGCGGGAGTATTTACGCTTACCACACCACGTGGTTTGCGAAGACATAACTCCGCCTCTCTCTTATCTCTGATCGAACCACACACATTTACCAACATGACCCGCATCCGGGGCTACAAGGGCGTGGGGACACGTGTACATCTAAAGAACTCAGAATCGACGGCCTGATGTCTGGCAAATAACAAAATAAATAAAACATAGCTCCAGAGCGCGCGTGGCAAGTATGACAGGAAAGCAAAACTTACAGTGAAAGTACCCGCTTGACCAATACTCAAACTAGTAAAACCCAAATTACCTTTTTATACATTACAATATCCAAATTACCTCTTTATACATTACATATATATATATATATATATATATATATAGTGAAAAAAACAGGTAGCACATGTTGCGAATTAACAAGCTTAAACCGAAAAAAGTGTTTAGATATAGCCTTCAAAGCCAATGATAGTTTGGAAAATTTGGATATAATGCGCCAAATGAGACCAGGTGGGCGTTAAGCCTAACCACATGTATCCGCATGATTCGGATATGGAATGGAAAATTGAAATGGTGTGCTCTATTGTCAGGCGCCACCGCACACACATTTCAATTTAATCGAAATAACAATACCCAGCCAGCCACGATACATCGAATTAACGTCGCCGTCGACATAGTTTCGACGTAATCATCGACGTTAAAAATCCTTGGATATGTCCACCTGTTTGCCCGTCGAGCGCTGAACTTCTCGACGGCGTATTACCCGCGAAGGGTGACCGTGAGAGATAACAATCTCGCTTAACTACGGCGTAAGAATGGAAAAGGGTGACAGCCAGGAAGAGAAAATCCCCGATATTGGTCGAACACTCGTCGCTATAACGGCGAAGGGAGACAGATTCTCGGAATTCGTTTATAAAATTCAGCTCATAGTGGTTGATTTTACGTTATACCTTGTCGAATCGCTCCAACAGGACAGAGAAAACCGGCTTATATTCGTCTAATAGAAGTCGCAGAAGACTTCGCAGAATTTGTCGAATTCTGCCCATTTATAAACGTAGTAATTAGGCTGCAATTCCAGACATTCAGAGAATAGACAAATACCATTTACATACGTCGTGAAGGAATGGAAATTCAAACTGTTCTGATCTTGTGAACTTTTGCCGTTTAAAAAGGAAACATTTTATATTTCTATATAATACATTTTAATATTAGTTTGTTAGCTAATAAAAAGTTATTTTTAATTAAATGTGCAAAAATTACAAGTTTTAAATTAACTTCTAGTCGTTTAGATGAAGTTGTAAAATATACATTCATAAAAATTTGAACACAGAGAAAATACATTAAAGAAAAATATAATCTTGATTTTTTGAATTTAATTGATCAGTAACTTGCATAAATAGCTTATGTCTCTATTTTACATTTTAAAGGGTTTACTTTTCCCCCCCGGTACATTTTATGAATTGTTTTTACTGTAGGTATATTTAATAAAAGGCGGGGGTGGGTACGCTGTTTAATTCAATGTTATAAACAATCTAAATATCTTCATATATTGGTGAAAGATGGTGAAAAAGTAACTTAAAAATTAAATAAAATATTAGTAAATTTAGTTAAGTAAGGAATACAGTTTAAAATGCAATTTTACTAACAGTAAATATAATTTACTTATTTTATATAAAAAAGATTACTTTTTAACCAATATATGAAAATATTTAGATAGTTTATAAGAGTAGATTAAATAATTTTTTCAACCCTTTTATTAAAAATACCTAATACAGCCAAAACGATTAATAAAATGTACCGGGGGAAAAAATGGAAACCCTTTCAAATGTAAATTAGTGACATAAGTTGTTCGTGCGAGTTACTTATCTGTTAAATTAAAAATCAAGATTATATTTTAACTTTAATATTTTTTGTATATGTTCAAACTTTTATGAATATAAATTTTATAACTTTATCTAAACGATTAGAAGTTAATTTAAAACTTGTTATTTCTAATCATTTAATTCAAAATTGCTTTTCATTAGCTAACAACTAGTAGTATAATGTATTATATTTAGAAATATAGAGTGTTTCCTTTTAAACGGCATGTGCACCCGACAAGAAGTTTGAATTTCCATGCTTTCACGACGTATGTAAATGGTGTGTGACTGACATATTCTCTAAATGTCTGGAATTCCGGCATAATTACTACGTTTATAAACTGTCAGGATTCGACGAAATCGTCAAGGAACCACTTCTATTAGACGAATAAGCCTGCTTTTTTATCTCCATAGTTTATTATAGTTTTCCTGTAATAAAATTTGAAGAAGTTTTCTATCTACAAATCCCCCCCCTCTCACCCTCCCACGAGAAAAATTTTGTCTACTTCATTACACAAATAGTTTTTTATTTATCTCTCTTAATTCTTTGATTTGTTCAATTTCACTACTCCAAATAGGTTTAAATTACATACTAAATGCACACATATTAGTATACAATTTAAAAAGAAAAAAAAACTTTGCATAAAGTGCTTTAATCTGTTTCATTGTAAGTTAGCCATAATGCAATAATAAGTTGACTTTTGTTATAGTAAGTTTACATTAAGTAAATTTGTGCTTATAATGAGAAAAAATATTTCATATGCTTAAGGTAAACAGTTGATTTTATGCCAATTGTACCTTTATATTTCACTCGATAATACAAATAAGAAGACTTATAATTAGCAATTAAAAAGAAAATGAATAAAAGAAACAAAGCACATAATTATTAGTTAAATAATTACTTAACTCACCTCTAAAATTTTGATGGCTGGAATTAAAATTTGTAGTTACCCCGATAAACTTTAATAACATCACCGGCCAACACAATTTAAAGAGAGCCAGACAAACTTATTAATATGCCAAGCTAACGATAAATCGTGTTAGCATTGAACTTGAAAAATATTCCAAGAGATACTTGAAAAATATCCACTTTTATAGTTAAAACTATGGAAATTTTACTGTTCTGTGTAGCGCAGCTGACTCAGCCATTGACTACACGCTGGAGCGAGTTCTGCCCTTGCATAAAAAACTGCGAAGTACGAGCCACGCGAACCATGAACGAATACACACACAAAAAAGAAAAAAAAAAGCATCTATTTTCTGAGAAAACGGTTGGGGTGGACATGTCAAAGGTCGTGAGAAAGGACCTTGTAAATTCTGTCTCCCCTGCACTGTTTATTCGACGTTCAACTGACTATTAACTAAGCTGAAAAAATTTCTCGATGCTCCATCGCGTGTTTCTTCTTGGCTGGCTGGGGGGGGGGTGTCTCTTAGACCGCCAAAGCCATAAGCGGAAAATCGGCGATGTATTGACGGATCATAGACCTCCTGAGGGCGACCAACATTAACAGTCGAAGATAGCCGCCTCCCTGACCAAAATCGAACGGCTCTTTAAGACGTCGACAACACAATGTATGTTTGATCTCTTTTAAACGCTATTTTTTGCTGTAATTTTTCCTCGACCTATTTTCGACATTTCGACATCGGGAATACGTAATTTAAACGTGTGTGCGCTTGTTGGGATAATAGCTAGGTTTCTGCAAGTTACCGGACCAAAAATAGGGTTATTTTGTAACCTGGGGGCACGACCATAGCTATTAGAAATAAACAACGAGGTAGTGAACAAGACATGAAGATCGAAGCTCAGTTATGGAGGCAGTACTAGTTACATTATATGGAATGGATCCCATACATTAGACAAGTATGGCCATGGAGTGGGAAAAAAAATAATCTGGAAGTATGGAAAGAAAAGAAAAAATACAGTAATAATTAAATTAAATAATTAAATGAATAAATAATAAAATAAATATAACACTAGTATAGCTAACCTACCGGGTGTCCAGAAAAGGGCTCCCTGATTTCAAAATTAAATATCTCGAAAACAAAGACGGATAGAGGAATGCAGTAAACGGTATGTTTATTGTGAAAGCTGTAAGAATTTTATACAGCAGTTTGAAATAATAGTTACAAAAGCTGCTAACAGATGGCGCTGTACGCTGTACAGCTCATTATCAGCATACATATATGAAATAATTGTATGAAAACATTCTTTGCAAAAAATCACATCACAATGTTTTCAAAATGTTCACCATTGGCACAAACGAAGAATGAAATTTGCCATCACATTTCGTAGTGTCTCAACAGAAATGGATTCACAGGCCACACAGATCGCCGATTCAAGCTCGTTCAGCGTGGCGGGATGCTTCGGGTAGACAATGTCTTTCAATATGCCCCACAAAAAATAGTCACTGCGAGTCAAATCCGGCGAATATGGAGGCCAATCCATGCCTGCACCAGTAAATTTGGGATATTCTAAAGCAATGATTCGATTCCCGAAGTATTCATCAAGAAAGCGAAACACTTGTTCGGTACGATGTGGTCGGGCTCCATCTTGCATAAACCATTCAGTACGTGGTCGATCCTCTAACACTTGCTGTGTGGCGACAAATTGTTCCAAAATGGCAACGTAACGTTCACTAGTGACCGTTTCTCGAATGAAAAAAGGGCCAATAATGCCTCTGCTGCATACTGCAGCCCACACAGTAACTTTAGGAGAATACAGGGGTTTCGCTTCACACCAATATGGATTTTCAGAACCCCAAAATCCGTTTATTCACGAATCCATTCAGGTGGAAGTGTGCTTCATCTGTAAACCAGATGCAGCCAACATCAAATC
The DNA here is from genome assembly GCA_038373885.1 of Cheiracanthium punctorium. Classification (NCBI taxonomy): domain Eukaryota; kingdom Metazoa; phylum Arthropoda; class Arachnida; order Araneae; family Cheiracanthiidae; genus Cheiracanthium; species Cheiracanthium punctorium. Next base: position 244,166 of record JAWZYV010012656.1, on the reverse strand, counting down.
CTTCACTATCAATCATTGTGAGCATCTACACTCATGTCCATAAATTAAGGATAATGAAGTTCAGGCAAAGAAAGAGAAAGAAGCAAAACAAATTTGACTTATTTGTAAAGTCTATTTATTAAAGAAAAAGTAAAGAGCAAAAAAGATGCTATATGTTTGACATAATTAATAAAAATTGCAAGTTTTACTCCCTTGACCAAATTTCAAAAAAGAACCTATTTACAAAAAAAAGTATAACATGGTTAGTAGGATAATTAATACGGAGTATGTCTCCCGGACGATGCAATACAGGCCTGACAACGCCTAGGCATGCTGAGTATCAAATGATCAATCTGATCTTGGGGAATATTACACAACTCATCAAGCAATGCACTCCGAAGTTCCGGTAGACAGGTGGGAGGGGGTTGACGGGCTGTAATTCGTCGGCCAAGCATATCCCACACATGCTCTATTGGATTCAAGTCCGGTGAGTATGCTGGCCAATGCATACGGGTGATATCCTCCGATTGAAGGCATTCGTCTGCAATGTTTGCACGGTGAGGACGGGCGTTGTCATCCATAAACACAAATTCAGCACCCATGGCGCCCCGAAACAAACGTACATGTTGTTCCAGAATGACATCCCGATAGATGTGGCCTGTCATCGTTACACTCTGAACATGCAGGTCAGTTCTGGAACCAAGAATAATTCCTCCCCAAACGAGCCATCCTGCACCACCGTAACGGTGTCTTTCAATGGTGTTCTCTTGGTGGTAACGGGTACCTGGCGCTCTCCAGATGAATGTCCGGCGAGAATCAGACTCCAAACTAAACCTGGACTCGTCGGAAAACATCACACAAGACCACTGTTGCGGTGTCCACAATGCATGCTCTCTACTCCAGGTTAATCGCAGGCGACAGTGAGTTGCGGTAAGTGGAACACATCTGACAGGCCTACGAGCATATAGACCAATGTGCCCTAAGCGTCTGTACACGGTCTGCCTTGAAACTGTCGTACCGGTAGCGGAAGAGAGTTGACGAGACAGGTCTGATGCTGTACTCCGTCTGTTTCTTTTGGCAGTAACTGCCAAATAGCGGTCCTCATTCGGCGTTGTAACTTGGGGGCGACCTGTGCTGTAACGTCTATTCACATTACCATCATCTTGGAATCGTTGCCAAAGCCTGGAGATGACACTCTGGGCGATTCCAAGTTCCTCGGATACTTCCAGCTGGGTACGTCCACATTCCAGTCGTCCGATAATTCTGCCACGTAAAACATCATCCAAATGCCTCCTTTGTGCCATAACTATGTGGTTTTTGCACTGAAAGGCTTTCACAGCGCTTGTGAACAATTTTACTTCTTGGCCACCATTCCTTATATACCCCTCTCTTACACTCTCGTCATTGTGACGTACCATCCACGCCATCTGGTGGTTTCCTGTAATTTGCATATTCTTCTTCAAGATGTGTGTGATCATTCCACAGGTGAAATTTTTATTTTAGAGATCAATTTCTGTGTGATTCTGAATTATCCTTAATTTATGGACATGAGTGTAATTAGCAAAGTCAACCCTTTGTTGCACAGCTCGTACGGGTATGGCCTGGTGAGTTTGAATTTTGAATGGAAACATGTGTAGGCTCTTTCTCAGTATTTTATGCGTGCTGGAACGCTTCAAACCAGTCTCAGATGCAATTCTACGGACGGATGACATTGGATTTTGCTGAATATTTCCAGAAACTGTGGCGACATTTGCAGGCGTAACTGCAGTTTGCTTGCGGCCAACATTCCCCTCTAGATCATCAGTTACGCTGCCTGTTCGTTGAAATTTGGCGAAGAGCGTACGAATGGTTTTCGCATCGGGTCCTTTTGGAACATTAAATCGTTCTGGAAAACTGCGCCTTGTTGCCGTAGGACTCTCTTTTAACCTGTGGTACTCTAGCACCAGAAAAACGCGTTGTTCAATGGAGTACATGGTTTTAATATCTTCCTTCGGTACGCTAACCTCCTTTCACGCTTCAATAGTGGAACTGATAGCTCTGGGCTTCGGATCATTATTTATACTAGGCGATTACAGCGCCATCTGTTAGCAGCCTAGTATGGCGATTACAGCGCCATCTGTTAGCAGCTTTTGTAACTATTATTTCAAACTGCTGTATAAAATTCTTACAGCTTTCACAATAAACATACCGTTTACTGCATTCCTCTATCGATCTTTGTTTTCGAGATGTTTAATTTTGAAATCAGGGAGTCCTTTTCTGGACACCCGGTACATGCATGAATTTTAGCCTATAATACTCAGGAATAGTGTAGCTTTCTATCAGTGAATGAAGTTTTAGAATCAGTTCAGCAAAACTCAGAAGGTTCAGTACCAGGAGTCCTTTTCTGGACACCCGGTATGTTTAACGTAGCACAAGCTGCAGTAGCTAAGAAGTACTTAGGTGAAGTTGTGGAAAAGGAGAAAAACTGTAGAAATTAATTATAATAGTAATGATAATGATAATAATTATATTAATAGTATTACACATTTATTAATTGGTATTAATGCTAATATTATTGTAAGATATAAAGGTAAATAAGTATGCTAATATTATTGTAAGATATAAAGGTAAATAAGTACTTAGTATGGCTATATTAGTTACAGACTCATAAAAAGGAAAAAGTACCAGTAATCAACTATTCTTAATAATACTTTTTTTGATTTTTTTGTATAAAATATATAGATACATATTTTATGATTTTTATGATTTTTTTTAAAATTTAATTTATAGAAAGAACCAACAACCAACCCCATCCTCACCAACCAATATTCTGATTAGTACATACAGTTTTTTTTAATTACATAAAGGATATATTATTGAAGTTAGAAATTTACCTGGATAACTGTATTTTAGAGCAGTTTTATATAGGTCTGTTAAGTTATTGGCCTTAAAACTATTGGTACATAGTGACTCTATTCTATATTTATGATTGGAGATAATATTTTTAAAAACAGAAGTGTGCATACATGAAGTAAAATGAGTGAAAGCATTAACCTGAAAATTAAAGTAATTTCTTTTATTAAATATATTAAAGGATAGACTCTTATCATCATTAATTCTACTTTGTAAGTCTAAAAAATTTATTAATCTATTATCATTAGGATATTTTATTAATTCTAGGGCTGAATGGTAAGCTATTGGTAGGTGGTCAGTATCACTATAAGTATTGTCAGTAGCTATTGTTATTATGTCATCTATGTACCTATATATTATAAGAGAAGGATTAGCTAAGTTATGATAGATTATAAGAGAAGGATTAAATAAGTTATGATAAATTGTAATTGATATGTAATTTTTTTCATAATTATATAAATATAGGTCTGCTAGGTAACTAGAATTAGAACCACCTTGTGGTATTCCTAAAACTTGCTTATATAATTTATTATTATGTAGAAGGTAATTATTATAGACTATGAACGTTAAAAGATTTTTGAAATACATAGTATCTTTGTAAGAAGGCAGGGTTATATTATTATTACTATGTATAAATAGATTCAGTATTATATTGTATAAGTCGTCTAGTGGTATACTATTGAATAAGTCTTTAAAATCATAAGTTGATATGTTAAATACATCGTGTAGATCATTAATCTTATTTTTTAGTTCATAGCTATTACCTATAGATATAGAAGAAGTGTTAGATTTTATGTACAGATCATGCATAGAAGTAAGTAGTTTAAGTAATATTTTACTTGCTACATTATTATAAGTGTTACATCCTATAGTAACAGTTCTGAATTTTAGTGGTGTTTTATGAAACTTTGGTATTAGCACTAAGTAAGGATATTTTAGATTGTCATGTTTGATTTTAAGTAACTTGTGGAAAACGATGCATGCGGGAAAACGACGAATGCGGGTTAAAGTCAAAATATAAAGAAAACAGTATTTATGGATACACACAATGTATGCAGTATACCAAAAATACTAAATTTGTTACCAAACTGTAAATGAAACAAATTGAAGCTGTTTAGAAATTAAGTGATACTTATTTTTAAAAAATCAGTAATTTTTCACTGGGTTTTTCATTAATCTTTTAATTAAACAAAATTCTTTTCTTAAGATTTACAGTATTTTTTTTGTCTTTTTAAGTGTATTCACGTTTGTATATAAAAGTCATACAATTTCAAATACCGTTATTGCGTAGGATAAACTAGGCACTAGTGTTGGCTCAGTCTCATCGGCATGAATATTATTCTCAGCTTCTTCCATTATTTTCATTTTTTGCATCACATTTCTTCCATTCTTAGGATACCACACGTTGCTACTTCTAAATCAATGGAAATATAATCACTGCATTTCTCACCATATACATCTCTCCTGGATGTAAGAACTCTTCACCTATACCATTATCAACCCAAGATATCTACCAGGAAGTAATTACATTTGTAAGCTATTTTGATCCGCTTGATCTTCTATTTCATTCCGGTCAGAAGAAACATTTTACAACGATGAACGCGGGAAAGCGAATTTTTGACAAACGATACATTCGGGTTTTATTAACGTTATTTGAATAGAGTTTGTGCAGGGACCATAGAAATAAAACGATCAATACGGGAAAACGATGAATGCGGGAACGATAGATCGGGGTTCCACTGTATATATATAAGTCTATATTATATGTAAAAGTATCTATTATTTCTTCAATACTGTATTTAGTAGGTAACCTAAATTTAGTACCTCTTTTCATGATCTGTTGAAGTTTAAGATCTTTGATAATAGAAAGATCTCCAGTAACTATATGTCCAAAATCAGAATTAACATAAGAATTGTATTGACCACTGGTACAAAGACAGGGCACCTCATCATTAGGTACAAAGCTCCTACAGAAAGAGTTATAATTAAATATCTTTCTACCCATAGGTATAGGGTATTTGAAAGATTTTTTTAGGCTGAGATGCGGTAAAGGGAAAGAGTCAGAGTGAGACGAAAAAAGTTTATTGAAGTTAATCATATTAAAAGCAGGATTGGAGAAATTAATTACAAAATTGGAATTTAGCTTAATATTATTGCGTTTGTTACCTATTAAATTGTAATTTAGTGCATTTGCACGAGTAACTATTAAATCATAAAACAAGTGGGCAAAATGGTCAGAGAAAGTATATGAAGTGAAAACTTTATAATACTTTGTGAGGTGTTTTTTCTTTAAAGAGAAAATGTAGGCTCGTATTTTTTGCCAATTATGGTATATATATATATATATATATATATATATATATATATATATATATATACATATACAGTGGACTCCGCTTATTGTGATCGCGGTTAATGTTATCAATCGCTTATTGTTATCGAAATCACTTGGTCCCGATTTTCTCTATTCATTTGTATGTTAAAATTATCACTTTATGTGATCATAACATCGGTTAATGTTATCAGTTTTCGAACCTCATTTTAACTGGCAAAGGAATATTCACAATGTATTCAGAAGGAACCCATTCTTTTCTTTCCCTTTGCTGTTGTTTGAATTTCCCAGAATTCTCCCTCTTCCACCTATGCTTCCACCTAGGGAATTGGGGAATGAACAAAGGAGTGAGGAATTACACTTTCCTGGAATTTCCCCCCTCCACGCACATCCTGCTGGTGGTCAGTGGTTGTCAGATAACCCTTTTCTGGCCCATTTTCACTTGCTGGGCATTGTAATCGAAAAATTTATGGCTTTTCTTATGACCAGTCGGAATGAGCCGACAAACGGTAACCCATAAAACCACACCCCTCACATGATAGATAGACGGAACGGGAGCTTTTTTCCTGAGAACATTTCCTTCAATACATTGTTTACCCCTGGAGTTCCCCTCAATCTTCAGCGTATGTGAACTGGACATTATCGGAACTCAGAAGGAGCGTATTCACATTTTATGCCTTACTCCCTTACATGCAGCTTGTCGATATGGAAGCCAGAAAGCGAAATGATTTAACGTTAAAACAAAAGATCGAAATTTTAAATCGTTATGACAGGTTACCAAAAATGAGTCAGCGCAATGCTGCAGCGCAGTTAAACATTTCTCAGCCTTTATTGTGTAAAATTTTGAAAAATCGTTATGAACTTACTAGAAGAGATAAACAAAATAAAAATACGGAGTGCAAACGTAATAGAGCTGGTAAAGATGAGCAAGTTCAAAAGGCTCTAAGACTTTGGTTTGAAAATGTTCGAGAACGTGATGCTCCAGTCAACGGACCCCTTATGCAACAAAAAGCAGAAAGTTTAGCTGCTCAAATGAGAAAAAATGATTTTGTTGCAACAAATGGTTGGTTTTAGCGATGGAAGACACGCGAAAATATTGTTTACAAGAGAATTCACGGCGAATAAAAAGATGCCGATAAGCCAGCAGCGGAAAATTGGCTACGAGACGAGTGGCCAAAACTAATTGCCTCATATTCACCAGATAATGTGTACAATGCCGACGAAACAGCTTTGTATTTTAGAGCACTACCAGAACATACATACTTATTTAAGAATGAAAGCTTAAAAGGACATAAAGTCTCAAAAGAACGTATCACTGTTTTATGTTGCGTCAGTATGTCTGGAGAAAAACAGAGACTTTTAGTCATCGGGAAAAGTAAGAATCCTCGTTGTTTTAAAGATGTTAAAAAACTTCCTGTCGACTACTATGCCAAGAAGAATTCCTGGATGACAACAGTCATTTTCAATGACTGGATACGTAAGTGGGACGATAAGCTAAAACAAGATATTCTTCTCCTTGTGGACAATTGCACTGCACACATTTTAAATGTCACTCTGAAGCATATTAATGTTGTTTTTTTACCCGCAAACACTACTTCCCTTTTGCAGCCTTGTGATCAAGGAATTATTCGTGCTTTGAAAGCATATTATCGCCACAAAATGCGGGCACGATTACTGGATGAAATAGAGTGCACACAAAATCTTAAAGCTAATGATTTGGCCAAGAAAACTAACGTTCTTGATGCGGTGCACCTGTTAACAGCTTCCTGGAATCGAGTTTCTGCTCAAACAATCAGAAATTGCTTCGCCTACGCAGGATCTTGCGAAAAAAATGACCAGAAATCTGAAGAAAAGATTGAAATTCCTTCGGATATGACCCCTGAAGAGTTCGAGGCATGGGTGGAAGTAGATCAAAGCATCCCAGTAGCTTCCACATTAACAGAATCTGAAGTCTGTCAGATTGCCATAGGAAAACAGACGAATGATGGAACTGATGAGTCCGATGAAGAATCTGTTGATATTGAGGCACCTCCTACAAGTGCTGAAATGAGACATGCATTAAAAGTGTTGAAACGTGGAGTTCAACACCGCTCCGATGACTTTAAAAAACATTATGAATACGAACAATTTATTAATAACCTTCTAAAAAAAATTGTAGACAAACAACCATTGATAAATTTTTTTAATTATCTATACAATTCTTGTGTTTTAAAGGATAATATACAGTACATAAATATAAGGTGAGTTTTTCCATTTTATTTTGAAATTTAGTACGTGTAAATTAGAGTAGGGGGGGGTAAATTTATCTAATTTTGCATATCGTTTATTCTTATCAATCGGTTATTGTTATCAAAATCACGGTGTCCCAAACTGATCACATTAAGCGGAGTCCACTGTATATATATATATATATATATATATATATATATATATATAGAGAGAGAGAGAGAGAGAGAGAGAGAGAGTGTCCAGTGCTAACGGTGCCCAATGGCTATATCCTAAACTGTTAGGCAGAGACACATAATTCCAATTGCAAAAATGCTTTAAATTGCATAATCTATTATATTGGAAACACAATCGCAGTCAAAAAATTAATTCCTATATAAATTACGAAATTAAAATTTTTATATGGTCCCCCGGTCCTATCAGTTATATACTGGCCTCCAAAAGTTAAGGAACAACATGCTTTTCGAAGCTCACCATTAAAAAAAATGACACTAACAATCAAATTTATAGTTTATATAAACGATAAGAATGAACTTTATGCAAATTCATGCAAAAATGATAGCTACCACTTTTTTTTTGTAAAAAAGAACAGGCATATATGAGTGAGAGAAAAATATGCAAATATCAGGCTTCCGTAATTACACGTGTAAGTTTTGTTGATTTACAACTTATGTCAGCAGATTCGTTGACAATAGGCAGTAGGGATGTCCGCAATGTCTGAGAGGAGCCGTTTGCCCCATTCGTTAAGGTGGTGGGCGGTCGGATGGATGGAAATGGGGTTGTCACAGGCTGAAGCTGCTAGGCGTCTTAATCTGTCTCGCAGTGTGGTCCACTGTCTCTGGAATCAATATCAAACCGAAGCTTCTGTGTTCAGAAGACATGTTCCAGGACGACAACGAGCTACAACACCTGCTGAAGACCGCTTTATAGCTCTTTCGACCCGAAGAAGAAGAAGCATTTCTGTGCCGCAACTTGTTGCAGACCACTCTGTAGCATCAGAGAGAAGAAAATCCGCTGGTATGGTGCGAATGCGTCTTCACAATGCAGGTCTCTGTGCAAGGTGACCAGTTGTGTGTGTCCCCTCAATGGACGACAGAGAGGTGTCAACTTATGTTGATCAAGAGAGCACGTTTCCTGGACCAGACAGCGATGGGCATCTGTTTTCTTTACAGACGAGTCCAGATTCACACTGGAGAGCGATTCAGGACGTCTGTTGATCTGGAGGGACCAAATCTGTAAAGACACAATTACCGAGGTGACGAAATATGGGTTTGGGCAGGGCTCTCACTCGGTGGTCACACTGACCTGCATGTGTTCCAGGGAAGAACTCTGACTGGTGTGAGATATCGGGATGAGATCCTAGATCCATGTGCTCGCCCATATGCCGGTGCAATTGGCAATGATTTCATTCTGATGGATGATAATGTCCGACCTCACCGAGTTGTGCTTGTTGAGGATTATCTTGAGAGTCAAGGTTTGGAGCAAATGGAATGGCCAGCTCAATCTCCAGACCTCAATCCGATAGAACATGTTTGGGACTACCGTGGCAGACAAGTGGCTGCTTCAAGTCCTCCTCCAAGATCGTTGCATAAGCTGGAACAAGGACTAATCCGTGCGTGGTCTTCGCTCCCTATTCAGGTGTTCGACAACTTAATTAGCAGCATGGAGAATCGATGCCGCCAGTGCATTGCAGTTAGGGGTGGACACATTCCTTATTAGAACTCATTTTTGTGATGTTTCCACCACATGTTTCCACAAAAAGCTTTCATAAACTGTTTTCTCCAAAAGTGGACTTTTCTACCAAAAGTGTTCTTTTGCTTTTACACAATGTTTGTGTTGAATTTATGTAAATTTCTATGTCGCACTCAATAAAGACCTATTTAGTGCTCCGTTTGTCCAAATTTTTTGCTTCTATGTTCATTCGTTTCCATATTATTCACAAAAAACAGGTTGTGCCTTAACTTTTGGAGGGCAGTGTATTTAGAAAGACTTTCCTTATACAATTTCACGGACAGTAAAAAAAAAAGTAATAATAATTCGTCCTTCTACGAGCGAAAATTACCGAGTTACAGCTACTAAAAGTTAAAGCACTTTTCGAGATGCAAAATAGGGGTTGTATGCAACCCCTATTTTGCAACCCCCTTTTCTCAAATGAATTTGAGAAAAACTATTATACAACTGCGGGAAAAAAGGCCCACTTGCTCTTTATTTTTCCGTCGATCGTCGTACAGCAAAGTCATATATACCATTCGCTTGCAAATAACGCATACTTAAATTTACTAATAATTAATTTGCATAAGGGGCCGTCTTCATATTCTGCATAATTCTGCATCTACTTCGTTTTTCTCAATGGCAATACGGTATTTTGACTTTATTGAACGACAGAAAACCTTTAAATTACCCTAAATATAAATTTTCACTAATTTTCTACGACAATTTCCGGAGATATTGCGAATTATTTTTTGCGAGTTTTTAAGGTACTTTCTGCAAATTATAAAACGCTATTTGTAGGTTCCAAACTTTTCGTTTTTCATTTATTTCGCTCGTGAGAGTTAAAAGAAATAAATATTATTATCAAGGAAAATATTGTTTCCATCTCTCTTAAAGTTTTTTGTACTGAGAATATCAAGGGTAGAAGTTAGAATATTTAGTCAGTGGTCCAAATGACCTGTGAGTTCATAACTTCCTTGGTTCGTACACATGATTTAAAGGAAAAATACAAAACGACTACTCACGGTTTTGAAAATTTTTCTAATTTTGAAACTGTTATTGAGTATTTCCCTTGATGGTTCTCTTAGACAGGTGAAACGTTGGCAGGAGTGAGAGTCTGCTCTCTGTGCTCTTCTGACTACAAGCATGAATGTTACTCACCTACGGTCGAACTAGACGAATGGTTTCATGATCTAAAATTTATTTGTTTGAATTTCATGTAAAAAACGCAATTACTTTTTGCCACCCAAAATTATCACTGTGTTTGTTATTTCACTGTCTTCATTTAATATTAACGTCTGCAACGTGCAATGTTCTTATAAGACTTTTGGCGGTATTTTAATTTATTGTCAGATGAAAATTTAGACAGAAAGCCGTGATTTTAATGTTTTTGAATATTTGATAAAATATGAGGAAGTTCAAAGACCTAATGTTTCCAATATTAAAAAAGGTCAAATTCATGCTTGGAATGTTGAGGATGTTAGTTTTTCCGAAATAGCACGTTGTATTAGAAGACATGTAAAAACCTCTAATTTATTTGCTTCAAAATTTGATATTTTTTTAATACTGCTATCTTTTACCGTGTTTTTGCACAAAATAAATCTAATTTACGTTTATTTTAAGCAATTTTCAAAAAAATGTCACTTAATAAATGTATCTATATGGTCCCTTAACTCATGAAAATAACACATTTTATTTAATATAAATTAAATTGCTGAACTTAAAATTTGAAATCTGGCACAGCCATGTAATATTACTTTCTGCATCTATTTCCATCGAAATTTGGCTAGGTCGCTATTCATAATTTTTTTGAATATTAATTTAATAATTCACAATTCATATTAATATTTTATTAAAAATCATAATAATAATGAATTATGTTTGGGTCGTTTAGTTCTAATAGTGCGAATAAAAATCAGCTTCTTACTATCAATATTATACGAGATATGAATTAAAGTATGAAAAAATATTTTAACATTTGGGGAGGGGGATTTTGGAAGCTCATAACTCACCCATTTTTAGTTCAAATTTATTGAAAATTGGTATCCGGAGTTAAAATGAGCTAAATTTTTGAAGTAAGGAGTGAAATCTAGGGGTTTCTATTGAAAAAAAAAGTTGATACGAATTTTAATGTGTAGATGGCCCCTTATGCAATTTGTATGCATAGCAAATTAAAGTGTACTTCAATCGTAAACGATTGGTATCTGTAACTTTGCTGTACGACGAACGATTGCCGAAAAAAGTACAAGTGCGCCTTTTTTTTCCGCAGCTGTACGTAACGTACGTATTACATTTAAGTGCATATAATAAATATGAATAGGTCAATTTTCTGTGTTTTTATTTGTGTCTTGAATCATTTTTTGTTACAGGTGAAAAAATGAGGTGGTAGAGGTTCTATCGAGCGGTTGGTGGGATCTCATTTATAATTATATTTTTTATTTCAGGTTTAAAACCATAAAGTATGGTTCATTTAAATTTTCATTTAAAAATATGTCAAAGTCTAAAAAATTTTCTATCTCCTTATTTAAAAAATTACTAGTGACCTTATCTAGAAAAATCCTTATGAATACTTCCGGTCGTTGTAATAGAACATTATATTATACAATTAGCTGACCGTTAAAAAGCCACTCCGGTATATATACTTCAATTAAGTTAGGTTTAAAATGTGTGTTTAAATTTCTAGGGAACTAGGAAAGGGGTTCAATGACAAATTGAAATCAGATATACCAAATTACTAACAATATCTTCTAAAGCAGTTAATAATCACTCCAAAATATCCTAAATGAACTAATGAATATTTGCAAAATATGTCTTTAAAAAAGTGATGGGTATTGTAGCTAATTCTCTTTTAAATCATTGTACAAAGTACGCAGAGTAAAACATAAATCAATACGCACTAATTAATAAATATCGAATTTAATTTAATCTTGTTTTTCTGACAGTTGTTTAATATTTAAAAAAAAAAAAAAAAAAAAAAAAAAAAAAAAAAAAAAGAAAGAAAAAGAAAGAAAGACAGAAAAAAAGAAAGAACACGACATAGTGTTTCCTAAAACGTTTGTAGAGTTTGTTGTACTCTTTGCGTGTTTTATAAAAAATCATTTTTCTTAATTATAAATAACTAGAGAGTATGAAAATAAACACTCAAAAAACTGGTGTTATAAGATAAAATAAATAAAAACTTTGTGAAAAAACACACATAAAAGGTTACTTCAAGGCGTAACGATCGTTTCGACCGAAAATTCGTTCGGTCTTCTTCAGACAAACCCTTCCGTCAAACAGAGCAGAGGGACTCTGCTAGCGTCTGTACTGAGGCAATGGATGTGGTGTGTGATGCGTGCCTTCAAGTCGCCTAGATTTGCAATCCGCCTACTGTAAACAGCATTCTTCAGGTAACCCCAAAGCCAGAAATCACACGGGTTTAAATCTGGGGGAACGTGGCGGCCACGTTGTTAGAACATGGCGGCTTATGATCCTATCATCTCCGAAATGAGCACTCAGCAACCCCTTCACAGGAGTAGCAGTGTGCGGAGGAGAGCCACCTTGCATGAATATTGTGTGATCCACACACTGAAGTGCCGAAAGGACATGGTTACGTAAAAGTGCTTCATACCGCTTGCCAGTAACGATGCAGGTAACGGGACTCACAGGTGTGATCTCCTCGAAGAAAAACGGACCGACGATGAATGCTGCCGTTATTCCGCGCCACACAGTGACCTTTTCAGACTGAAGAGGTAATGGCTGTAGCTGGAACGGACTCTCGGTCACCCATATCCTACAATTTCGCGTATTTACAGAATCGTGCAAATAGAAGTGGGCTTCGTCAGACTACAGAATGTTCCATGGCCATCCGCTGTCCAATTCCATCCGGACAAAAATTCACAGGGCAAAAGATTCACGTGTTTCCAGGTCAGCAGGTAACAGCTGCTGTACATGAGTTATCTTGTACGGATAACAGCGCAAGATGTGCCGTAGGACTTGAGGCACAATGCTGTTCGGCATATCCAGCATTCGGGCAATTCCTCGTGCACTGCTGCCTCCAGTATCACTATTACTCTGTTCTTGTAATGCTGTAGCCACATCTTCCACTTCCGCAGCCGAAACTGGTTTCCTTCCTCTACCTCGTTTCACGTCAAATGAACCGGTCTCTTCGATTTTAGCAATCATTTTTCGCAGACCATTTGTGGATATCGGATCCGATTTTATGGATTTTAATGTCCGGAACTTCCTAATAGCTGTAAGTACACAGTCATCGTTCTGATAAAAATGCTTCAAGAGCAGAGCGCGATCCTTCATAGTCAGAGTCATGATGCAGCATTCAGGCAAGGAGCTGGTGCTCTGCATTTTTGTGGCAGCTATGTCTGCGGTGCGCATGTCTCGTATTAGTAATTTGCATATCTCCAGACAATGTGAACCATGGCCGCGCCATCTAGCGGCACATATTGGAACTATTTTTTTCCTTTGCCATACAAAATTCCGTTGCCTCACATTTATTTTCCTAAAATATCACGTCATTTTGACCAGTAGTTTTAAAATTTTAGTTTTCTGAAATCGTAACTTTAATTATAATCACCCTGTATATAAATAAATACAATCGTTCAAAGCATTAACTAATGCGGTGCCGGGGTACAAAAATTGACATTTTAATTTGGCAGTAATAATGTTGACAGCTAAATTGTGTGCCAAAATCTATTGCGTCTGTCTTGTTTTCATGGATTATGGGGGCTTAAGTACTTCTGCTTTTACAGCATTCTGTACCAACTCCAAATCCAGATTAGTTCAAAACCGGCCAAGAGTGTCAATTTCTACCACAAACTCCCGAACAGTTCATTTCTACCTCATTCGGGAGCGATAGATGGCAGCTTTACCGATCGTTAGCGGGGATTCTCAATTTTGGAGCAAATACCAAGCAGAAGACCTCAAGGCTGAGTTTTGCCACTCCTAGAGGTATTGTTTTTGTATGGAAACTTCGAGGAAAAGGGCGATCACGACGTATTTAACGTGCCCCAGTTGCCATTAGCGAGCACGGCGGTCTTTGTTTGGTCCCAGGATCGAACCCACGACCTTTCGGATACGAGAACGACGCCTCTCTCAACTGGAATGGGCCTCACCATGGCACAGTGGTTATGTCACTGGAAATGGTAGACGGGCGATGTGTGAAGGTCCCAAGTTCGGGTCCCAACGCGCCCGTCGACCTAACCGTTCGGAGTTTTCCGTGGTTTTCTCCGAAACTTAGCGTAAATACGGGTTAGGACCCCTTAGAAAGACCCCCACGGAGGGCACCCCACCCATCGGCCTAGAGCCCCCGCGTAGCTAATCGGCCGTAATCCCACAAACAAACAAACCCAACTGGGATGGTTGGTCCCAGGATCGAACCCTCATCCTTTCGGCAACGAGATCAACGCCTCTCCCAACTGGGATACCGCGGCGCAACCTATTGCATGATTTTATGGAAATGCAAGTATGGATAATGATCAAGTGATTAGTTCGGCATGCTGGGAGGGTTTTTGGCGCATACATGGTTGTTACCGGTCAAGGAAAATCTGAAACAGCCAGGAAATTTTACATTAAGAAGAACAAATCTAGAAAAGTTGCACATTTTGGCTAAAAACCTGGAGAATTTGGAAGTATGACGAGGAAAATTATCTAAGTCCGCATTTGTGAATTGATGTTCCTCGGTTGCATAAAGATATTGCCTAACGTCTTACCGATATTAGGCAATATTTTGAAATTCTCTGAATGTCGTACATAGAAAGTACAGCATCTGCCGATATTGACATATATACAGTAAAATTATTCTTTTTATAAAACATTTTAAAGAGTTTCTTCCATTAGTTAATAATCTTATTCAGAAATACTATTATCCTAAAAATTACTTTTTTAAAAAACTAGTCCTTTTTTAAGAGAGAAACTCTTTTTAATGCTACATTGTGAATATTGGTTAATATTAGCGAATATTTTAGGAATGATATTATAGAGCAAGAGTCCGCGGCCGCCAGATCTTCGTCATAGTATAAAAGCTGAAACTTTCTCTGGGCATATTCCCCAATAGAGGTAGGAACAATCGGCCACTATAAAGTTTGGATGATCGCGCTTCAGCATCGTAAGAAAGTTCTGAAGTAGCAGTATAAAATGTGCTTGGTACTTTGTGACAGCTTGACGTACTTCGTCGCGGGAGTTTACGAACACAACAGTTTTCCATTAGTTTGAGGTTGTCTGGAGGGGGTTTGTCACGATGGAAAAGTGTCTGGCAAGGGATAAAGTGATTTCTAGTATTGCGAAGAAGAACATATAAAAAAAATTAAGCTTTATGAAATGACGAAAATATTCTGCAATTTTATACACCTTTGCCACCTGTTACCTGCCAAAACCACGGTCGTCCAAACTGTATAGTGGCTGATTGTTCCTACCTCTGTTGGGGGGTATGCACAGAGAAAGTTTCAGCTTTTATACTATGACGAAGGTCTGGCGGTCGCTGGCTCTTAGACTATTACGTTTACAACATTCAGCAATATTTGTTCATATCGTTAAAAAGGATGTGTTCACGAAATTCAGCGATATTTGCCAATATTCATAACTGCCAATATTTACAACATTCCGAAGCATCTACTCACAATCATAAAATCATCATTTCGGAAGCATAAACATAACTTCAGTAGAGCTTAAAGGTGTAAAAATGTATTACACAACCTCTAAGCAATAATTTTATTTGAGTTTTAAAGTTTTGGGTGTTTTCTTTTTCCTCAAATTATTTCTGAAACCGCTGCGTGTAAACTTTTCCCTCCCCCTCCAAGTTTATTGTCCAGTTATACCATCTGAAAATGTTACTCAGAAATGTCATAAAAGATATACTTGAATATCTGGAAGCAATATTCAGAAATGTTGGAGAAAGATGTCTCTCAGTATCTAAAAATGTTATTCGGGAATGCAATAAAATGATATCCCCGTATATCTAAAAACAGTATCAGAAATGTCGGGAAAACGTCTCTAAATATCAAAACATAATATTCACAAATATCATTTGGGGGGGGGGGGTCCATTTCATGTTGACTCATATTAAAATTTTGATATTAGCCAATATCTCTATGCTACCTGGGTTATATTTGTCTTATATCAGGAAGAAAAATAAACGACTTGGAATAAGTGAGCAATATTGAAGGATACGGTATTTTTTGGGGGGAGAGCTAGTCAAAAGAAAAAAAAAACCTTATTCAACCAAAACAAAATTTACAATTAAACAAAATATTACCTTAAAGGATTTTTTTTCTCCTACTTTTAACTAGACCCACCCTCCCCCAAAAATCAAAATCTACATCCGCCACTGTTGCCCACTTATATCAACTCAAATTTAGAGCATTGCAGACATATAGCCAATGAAAACTTATTTATAAATGCAGAATTCAGATAATTTTCCAAATCACATTTAAAAAAATTTCTGATTTTTAGCCAAAACTTTCAATTTTTTTCTGACCTTTTAGTTAAAATGAAATTTCCTGACTATTCCAGGTTCTTCAGGGTTTCTTTAAACGGTGGCAACCCAGTAAGCGCCAAAAATCCTCCCAGCATCCCGAAGTAATCACATGGTCATTATCCATACCCGCATTTGCATTGTCAAACTTTTATTGTTGTATTGTTGTTATTGTAAATTGTCAACTTTTCTTTCTGCCGGCCTTGTAAATACATGTAAAAATCTGTTACATTTGTTAAACCCAAACAGATTATTTTTTGACGGGTGAAAAAAAATAGATCATTTTACTGTACAAATATTAGTTTACTGTACTTCTTGTTATTAAGATTTATCATTGTACACTAATGTGTGTTACTATAGATAATAGAAGAAAGAAAATCGGAATATCTTTAATACAAAGGACACGATTTCCTAACTTTTTCTTTTTTTTTTCTGGGTGCATAACAGTTCGTTTAGGAATGTTTCCAAAATCTTTTCGTTTCCATGCCCCTTTCTTCAAGTTCATTGAATGTCGGTAATCAGGTCTAACTTTACCAAGTAAACATATGGAAATAAAACAGTCTTGATTAACAGTCAGTGTCGTATCTAGGGCGGTGCCCCGCACCCGGTCCAAGACAGTGAAAAGGTGCAAAGCCGCACGGCATTTTGTCGATAGAACGCTCAACAGCAAGGCAACTACTTTATATTGTGTCATTAACAACTTCGCGTTACGTGAAGTTCGAAGAATTCAATTGTGAGCAAATAGAAATATTCGTTCAATATATATGATATGAAACATTATTTTCCTGTATATATAACTACTCTTCCAGTTAATAACTTTTTAACGTTATTTTGTGAGGAAGATGGGGAGGGGGAATTCGTTTAATGGTTAAACTCTTACTGGGCGCAACATGTATTATTTTAGGCTCTGTGAACAGCCTCTTATTTTCGCAGTAGCTCTTCCTCGAAGCCGAGTAATCGCCAGTTCATGTCCAATTGAATTTTTACTACTAGGCCAATTTATGAAAAATGTTAATTTGTGTGGAGGGATTAAAAATCATCCATCTCTTTTTAGAGAAATCTGAAATACTACTCAATGTTAGGCTTATATCTTCCTACACTTCCACGATATTCAACTGAAAATTTTGTGCTCGGTGCTCCATAGAAATGGCTAAATAATTTCGACAGGAAAAAAATTTAGAGCTCGTTTAATTTTAGAGCACGTTTTTTCCCATTATTTATTTTTAATTTTTCTGTAAGTTTTACGTTTCGTGTTGTCTATATTTCAAATGGTTAAAGAAATATCATCTACACACGACTTTGGCATTTGAACTTTCAACAAGTTTTCATTAAACTCTGGAGATTTTGTATGACTATATATATATATATATACTAGCAGCGTGGCCCGGTGATGCACGTGCAATGAATGAGAAATGCCATTTACTTTAAATATAGATTGCAAAGGGAATGAATCTGAATCCTCCCACTGGAATAATAAAAAAATGACACTGGATTTCCCGCTGCAACGAAAAAAAAATGAACACGGCACCTAATAAAATACAGAGGTTGCCAGGAATTGGACTTGGCTAGGCTGGAATGTGAATCCTCCCGCAGCAATGATAAAAAAAGGGCATGGTACTTCCCGCTGCAATAATAATAATAATAATAATAAGGACATGGGTCTTCCCGCTGCAAAATGGAAAAAAAAAGAACAAAGCACCCGATGGCTTAGAGGCTCCGGGAACTGGACATGGCTAGATTTCTCCTCTTCTACCTGTCTGTGTTCTAACAATCATTTTTCAGAGATCGAATTTTGTTGTTTCTCTGAGCAGAAGGCACTTTTAGTATTTTATTTTATTTTATTTCTTCAGTTTTTTCTGAAATAAATAAACTAAACGGAAACTTTCAGGGTAAAAGTACAAATCTTTAAATTTGGTCACTTTTGGCGTTCCCAAGAAGTCAAAGTATTTTTGATGACAAATTGAAAAAACGATCTATATTTGGGGACTCTCCTCGAATTTCGAGGACGTATGGTCACCTTATAATCTCCACCTCTCTCCCCCTCTCTCTTTCAGGCATAGAACTAGGATAGGGACGTAGAAGAGAAATGAGTATGGAGATTCCGACCGCAACACGTACGGGAGGATGGACGGAAGGAGGGACAGATTTCCTACTGGTGGGCGTTTTCCGTTTTCCAGATCTCCCTTCGGGTCGCGTATAGACAGCTGTCACGGAGTATGGATTCATTTATCACTAAAGGACTAGAAAAGCGCTCTTCGCCGCAAAAAGTGCATGGGATTAGAGGGATGAAGAAAGAAATATACATGTATTTTAGACATTTGCGGTTTTATACTTTTTGGATCAAATTAATAGTAGTAGCATGATTATTATTTTTTTTTTCTATAGTGATACACTGTGACACATTTCAGATCTTGAGATAAGACTCAATTTCTTTCATAGATTTTTCAGGAAAGGTAAAAATTTGACTGGTTTTTTTTTTTTTTTTTTTTTTTTTTTTTAATGGAGCATTTCCCTATGCGCAGGAAAAATCAAATTTAAAATGCATGTATACTTATAGTTAAATATACTTAAAATTGCAAATGAAGTGAAATATATTTTTTACAGAATGAAGGATTTCTTTTAAAAATAAGTACATATCTAGTATTTTTTTTTGTTTGGTTTCAAATTGTAATTTAAAAGATCATGATTACATATGTATATTAATACATACGATTGTAAGCATTTTAAACGTTTTTCTCGTCCAGGTTTAATATGAATCCATTTATATTAACACCAGTTACAACTTGGAAAGTTTCATTAAAATAAGACACATACAGAGAAATTTGGTTGTTATAGACAGTTTATGAAAAATTATTTTTGAGTAAGCACGGTTTAAAGTTACCTTACTGTTTTTAGCATAAGTTTCAGTAACCTAAGCTTAATTTGTACTTTTTATCTTTTTTTAAAATAAGAACTCATTTATTTATAACTTAGTTTTTCAGGATTGTATTTGTAAGGCGCGCTAACTTGAGCAGATTAATTTATCTTACAAATCTGCCTTTTTTAAACATAATTAAGCCATAATTTTTAAAATTTTAATTTTGAAATATTCCACTTTCTTGTTTACGACGCTTTTTAATTTTTAAAATTTTCATTAAATAAATTGCACATACTATATGATTGTAAAACTTATTTTATTTCATTACTAGCTGAAGTACCCGTCCTTGACGGCAAATTTCCAAAATTTCCAAAAAGTAAGAACTTTCGTCAGCATGGTAGGAGTGCACAGAATGGATGTAGTATGTTGCCAAAGTAAAGAAAGCGAAGTTATAATTTTTATGTATGTACATTCATAATCACTTTTAAATATTTTACTGGGGTGCGCGTAAATTGATCTTTACATTCCTTTCCAAAATTCTGCACCCCCTCCTTATTCGGTTGGAGTTTAAAATATTATTAAAGAATGTTTGTCATGCAAAATATTATTACAAAAAAGAAAACAAGCGTTTATTTAACATTCATGAGATTTAATAAAATCTCACTCAACAAAAATCAGCTAATAGCAAGCATAAATCGACGAAATTTGACAACACATTTTAGAAAACTACAGTTTAGAATAGAGAGAGGGGGGCGCATTTTAGGTTGTAATTTAAACAATTGCACAAATTGGTGTCAATAAGCACAGAAGTAATTGAGATTTTCAATTGAATAAAAACTGAAAAGACCCACTCTTTACATCCTTAATCCTTTTATGACTCTCACCCCTTTTTGCAAATCTATAGAAATGTATATGAGAAAACATGACGCATATTATCTGATGAACATGGCTTGGAATACATATTTACAGTATTCCAGCTTCCTCAGTCGTCGATGGCCCACGACAATATGTTGGATTATGTCTACAGCAGTATGTGTATGTAAACCCTTGCTTGAACTTGAAGGTCTCCTTTTTAACAACTCGAAAACATATTGTACGGCAATCACATTGTGTTGAAGTGCAACTGTTTATGTCGGCATCCTATGCTGGCATTCAGCATCGCAGGGTGCAACGATACACTAGTGTACTGGTAATTCTTACCATACTACTTTAATGATTTTTATACACAATAGGCTTTTATAAGCTCGTCTTTGCACGTTCGTGTGTGCCTGCTTCATATTACCCTTTACTTAGGCTGTCATATGACTAATGATCTCTTTCAAGTACTTGTTAACCATCTTTGCCGCTTCGTGTGTTAGTTGTTTGACAAACGACTACGACTCTTTTGTACACAGCACGTTTACACCATAGATCTTCTGTTCTATGGTTTGCACTAAAATGGTACTTTTTTTTATGAATACATGGGATGCACTTAATAGAGTATAGTGAATTTTTCTGTTTGGCTTGTCTACTTAAAAGTAATTGAAAGAATATTCACAAAAGCAGCGGTAGAGTTGAAAGGAGTAACTTATCTGATTCTTTCGATTTATTCTGATCATTCGGCGTTCTTGAAATAAATATTTTTCAGGCATTGCTATATTACAAAACAGCTTTAAACACATGCAGTGTTGTAGTCCTAAGAAAAAAAGTGGGGGGACGCACATTTTTGACGAAATTTTACCTAAACTTATCGAATTCATTAAATGTAATTATTCCTTAAAGAAAAAGAACCAATAAAACTAATTTAACCATCATTTGTTTATTAGTTAATTAAAATGAGCTTATTGTTAAATTATTGATTACTTGTTAATAATCTAAACTAAGTCTTTTTGATTAACCGTGTAAGCTACTTAATTTGTTGTTGCAAACACGTATATCGGATTTGTGTGCTTGGCTCGAAGCCCTCTTATAAATCCTCGTCAGAAGAACAGCACAAGGGGGGGGGATGCCCTCCGTGGTGGTCTTTCTAAGGGGTCCTAACCCGTATTCACGCTAAGTTTCGGAAAGAACCACGAAAAACTCCGAACTGTTACGGACGCGCGATGGGAGCTACTTAATTTTTTCTATTTACATTTATCAACAATCCATTGTTGTTGTTGTTATTGTGAACACATATAGCGGATTTGTGTGCTTAGCTCAAAGCCCGCTTATAAATACTCCTCAGAAAGACCACACAAGGGGAGGTGCCCTCCGTGGAGGTCTTTCTAAGGGGTCCTAACCCGCATTTACGCAGTTTTGGAGAGAATCACGGAAAACTCCGAACGGTTAGTCGACGGACGCGCAATGGGACCCGAACCCGGGACCTTCACACTTCACCCATACCATTTACAGTAACATAAATACTGTGCCATGATGAAGCAACAATCCAATGTCACTCAAAGTGACAGATTTTCTTTAGGATTGGTACATGACTATTCGCTATCCCGATTTTCATATAAAAGGAACATATAAAAGGAAATAACTTTCTTAGTGGAGCAAAGTGAAGATCTCACTATAAATATAATGAGCAGATGTTCTTTATTTTCGAGGACGCCTTGACTACTGAAAGCAAATATTTAAATACCAAGAACACTATGAATAGTAATTGTTCCTTCAATGAAAACAAAACTGTTTCGTCTATAAAAAAAACTTTAAAATAGAATACTGTATTGCACTAGTTTCTGCTTTTATTTGACTTTTAAAAATTAACTAGCTGCCTCAAAATAGAAATTTTGGTCACGTTACTATAAATAATTACTATAAACATTAGGGTGATAAATACAAAAATATTCTGCAGCATTTTATTTGAAAAATATGTAGTGAAATTTACGATCGAAAATTAAAAAATATGATTGAAATATTTATTATCCTACATAAATATTATCATCGAGCTACGCCATTTCACTTTGCATCTTACCTAAATAATCTTTTTTTTTTTTTTTCTTTTCCTCCTACCTCTGCGAACTCAAACGCACGTATAATCGCCATCAATCATACCAGCAAGGTTGAAAGCCTTGAAAGCTATTTGCTGAACAAGCTGTCACTCAAACTACGCAAAGAGGCTTTACCGCCAATGAACCCAGTCCTCAACTCGAGGGTGGGGATTACGAATCACATGACCTGGTGGTCGACGCAAAGCATGGAGATTTCCTATCTAGTCCTTAAAAGATCTATGGTTTTCAAGGTCGTTTCAACTGTGAGCGCGCTTCGCGGGAGGGAGGAATTTCTTCTGGCGTCCTGAAAGCATAGATCTTTTAAGGACTAGATAGGAAATCTCCATGCTTTGCGTCGACCACCAGGTCATGTGATTCGTAATCCCCACCCTCGAGTTGAGGACTGGGTTCATTGGCGGTAAAGCCTCTTTGCGTAGTTTGAGTGACAGCTTGTTCAGCAAATAGCTTTCAAGGCTTTCAACCTTGCTGGTATGATTGATGGCGATTATACGTGCGTTTGAGTTCGCAGAGGTAGGAGGAAAAGAAAAAAAAAAAAAAAAAGATTATTTAGGTAAGATGCAAAGTGAAATGGCGTAGCTCGATGATAATATTTATGTAGGATAATAAATATTTCAATCATATTTTTTAATTTTCGATCGTAAATTTCACTACATATTTTTCAAATAAAATGCTGCAGAATATTTTTGTATTTATCACCCTAATGTTTATAGTAATTATTTATAGTAACGTGACCAAAATTTCTATTTTGAGGCAGCTAGTTAATTTTTAAAAGTCAAATAAAAGCAGAAACTAGTGCAATACAGTATTCTATTTTAAAGTTTTTTTTATAGACGAAACAGTTTTGTTTTCATTGAAGGAACAATTACTATTCATAGTGTTCTTGGTATTTAAATATTTGCTTTCAGTAGTCAAGGCGTCCTCGAAAATAAAGAACATCTGCTCATTATACACTGCTGGCCATCGTAAATGCAACACCCTGAAGGAAGCATGCAAATAATATGAAATTTACAACATGCATTAGCTGAGGTGAGATATGCAAATGATTAGAATTTCAGCGCAGACGCACATCAAGCGCGCCTGTGGCGCCACCTCAAAGCGCTATTTAAGGCTTGGAGATTTCGACGGTTTCAAGTACAGCAATTGTGTTTTTCTTGCTTTTTTTTCAAAAAAACGATAAATTATGCCTCGTAGGAAACAACGATCATCTTTTGATCAAGTATCCGAGTTTGACAGAGGAAGGATAGTGGCATACCGAGATTGTGGGTTATCTTTCAGGGAAATCGGTCGTCGTATTGGACGAAACCAAACAACTGTGATGCGGATATGTGATCGTTGGGTGCAGGAGGGTACGACGGACAGACGTGATCGACCGCATCGACCTCAGTGCACCACGTCACGTGATGACAGGCAGATTGTACGCATGGCAGTGACGGACCGCTCAGTCACATCACGAACCATATCACAGCAGATTCAGTCTGTAACGCATCATCCAGTGTCTGCGCGTACCATTCGACGTCGTTTACAGCAGAATGGTCTGTCCGCAAGACGTCCGTTGCTTTGTCTACCTCTGACGCGGAACCACAGACGTCTCCGCCGCCAATGGTGCGATGAAAGAAGGATGTGGACGACAGAATGGAATGAAATTCTCTTTACTGACGAGTCACGCTTCTGTATGCAACACCACGACGGTCGGATTCGAGTCTGGAGACACCGTGGAGAGAGGATGCTGAACAGCTGCATTATGCACCGTCACACTGGTCCTGCACCGGGTATTATGGTATGGGGCGGTATCGGATATCTCTCTCGCACTCCTCTAGTACGCATTGCCGGTACTTTAACCAGCCAGCGCTACATCTCCGAGGTGTTGGAGCCAGTTGTCCTTTCTTACCTTCAGGGCTTGCCAACAGCCATATTTCAGCAGGATAATGCACGGCCACACGTGGCACGCATTGTCCAAGGGTTCTTCGTCAATCACCAGATTGAATTGCTTCCCTGGCCGGCGCGCTCTCCGGATCTTTCGCCGATAGAAAACATGTGGTCCAAGGTTGCTCAACGACTGACCCAGAGTTCATCCCCAGCTGTCACACCAGATCAACTTTGGCAACGTGTGGAAGCTGCTTGGTCTGCTGTACCCCAAGAACACATTCAAAGTCTCTTTGAATCAATGCCGAGGCGTGTGGCAGCTGTGATCTCCAACAACGGCGGCTACTCTGGGTACTGATTTTGGCAGGAACCACGCTTCATAGAATGCTGTAAATTTAATCATTTGTTACTTGGTCAACATGTTATCTACACAATAAATTTTGTTGTGATATCTCTTGTTTTTCTTGGTGTTGCAATTTGGGTGGCCAGCAGTGTATTTATAGTGAGATCTTCACTTTGCTCCACTAAGAAAGTTATTTCCTTTTATATGTTCCTTTTATATGAAAATCGGGATAGCGAATAGTCATGTACCAATCCTAAAGAAAATCTGTCACTTTGAGTGACATTGGATTGTTGCTTCATCATGGCACAGTATTTATGTTACTGTAAATGGTATGGGTGAAGTGTGAAGGTCCCGGGTTCGGGTCCCATTGCGCGTCCGTCGACTAACCGTTCGGAGTTTTCCGTGATTCTCTCCAAAACTGCGTAAATGCGGGTTAGGACCCCTTAGAAAGACCTCCACGGAGGGCACCTCCCCTTGTGTGGTCTTTCTGAGGAGTATTTATAAGCGGGCTTTGAGCTAAGCACACAAATCCGCTATATGTGTTCACAATAACAACAACAACAATGGATTGTTGATAAATGTAAATAGAAAAAATTAAGTAGCTCCCATCGCGCGTCCGTAACAGTTCGGAGTTTTTCGTGGTTCTTTCCGAAACTTAGCGTGAATACGGGTTAGGACCCCTTAGAAAGACCACCACGGAGGGCATCCCCCCCCCTTGTGCTGTTCTTCTGACGAGGATTTATAAGAGGGCTTCGAGCCAAGCACACAAATCCGATATACGTGTTTGCAACAACAAATTAAGTAGCTTACACGGTTAATCAAAAAGACTTAGTTTAGATTATTAACAAGTAATCAATAATTTAACAATAAGCTCATTTTAATTAACTAATAAACAAATGATGGTTAAATTAGTTTTATTGGTTCTTTTTCTTTAAGGAATAATTACATTTAATGAATTCGATAAGTTTAGGTAAAATTTCGTCAAAAATGTGCGTCCCCCCACTTTTTTTCTTAGGACTACAACACTGCATGTGTTTAAAGCTGTTTTGTAATATAGCAATGCCTGAAAAATATTTATTTCAAGAACGCCGAATGATCAGAATAAATCGAAAGAATCAGATAAGTTACTCCTTTCAACTCTACCGCTGCTTTTGTGAATATTCTTTCAATTACTTTTAAGTAGACAAGCCAAACAGAAAAATTCACTATACTCTATTAAGTGCATCCCATGTATTCATAAAAAAAAGTACCATTTTAGTGCAAACCATAGAACAGAAGATCTATGGTGTAAACGTGCTGTGTACAAAAGAGTCGTAGTCGTTTGTCAAACAACTAACACACGAAGCGGCAAAGATGGTTAACAAGTACTTGAAAGAGATCATTAGTCATATGACAGCCTAAGTAAAGGGTAATATGAAGCAGGCACACACGAACGTGCAAAGACGAGCTTATAAAAGCCTATTGTGTATAAAAATCATTAAAGTAGTATGGTAAGAATTACCAGTACACTAGTGTATCGTTGCACCCTGCGATGCTGAATGCCAGCATAGGATGCCGACATAAACAGTTGCACTTCAACACAATGTGATTGCCGTACAATATGTTTTCGAGTTGTTAAAAAGGAGACCTTCAAGTTCAAGCAAGGGTTTACATACACATACTGCTGTAGACATAATCCAACATATTGTCGTGGGCCATCGACGACTGAGGAAGCTGGAATACTGTAAATATGTATTCCAAGCCATGTTCATCAGATAATATGCGTCATGTTTTCTCATATACATTTCTATAGATTTGCAAAAAGGGGTGAGAGTCATAAAAGGATTAAGGATGTAAAGAGTGGGTCTTTTCAGTTTTTATTCAATTGAAAATCTCAATTACTTCTGTGCTTATTGACACCAATTTGTGCAATTGTTTAAATTACAACCTAAAATGCGCCCCCCTCTCTCTATTCTAAACTGTAGTTTTCTAAAATGTGTTGTCAAATTTCGTCGATTTATGCTTGCTATTAGCTGATTTTTGTTGAGTGAGATTTTATTAAATCTCATGAATGTTAAATAAACGCTTGTTTTCTTTTTTGTAATAATATTTTGCATGACAAACATTCTTTAATAATATTTTAAACTCCAACCGAATAAGGAGGGGGTGCAGAATTTTGGAAAGGAATGTAAAGATCAATTTACGCGCACCCCAGTAAAATATTTAAAAGTGATTATGAATGTACATACATAAAAATTATAACTTCGCTTTCTTTACTTTGGCAACATACTACATCCATTCTGTGCACTCCTACCATGCTGACGAAAGTTCTTACTTTTTGGAAATTTTGGAAATTTGCCGTCAAGGACGGGTACTTCAGCTAGTAATGAAATAAAATAAGTTTTACAATCATATAGTATGTGCAATTTATTTAATGAAAATTTTAAAAATTAAAAAGCGTCGTAAACAAGAAAGTGGAATATTTCAAAATTAAAATTTTAAAAATTATGGCTTAATTATGTTTAAAAAAGGCAGATTTGTAAGATAAATTAATCTGCTCAAGTTAGCGCGCCTTACAAATACAATCCTGAAAAACTAAGTTATAAATAAATGAGTTCTTATTTTAAAAAAAGATAAAAAGTACAAATTAAGCTTAGGTTACTGAAACTTATGCTAAAAACAGTAAGGTAACTTTAAACCGTGCTTACTCAAAAATAATTTTTCATAAACTGTCTATAACAACCAAATTTCTCTGTATGTGTCTTATTTTAATGAAACTTTCCAAGTTGTAACTGGTGTTAATATAAATGGATTCATATTAAACCTGGACGAGAAAAACGTTTAAAATGTTTACAATCGTATGTATTAATATACATATGTAATCATGATCTTTTAAATTACAATTTGAAACCAAACAAAAAAAAATACTAGATATGTACTTATTTTTAAAAGAAATCCTTCATTCTGTAAAAAATATATTTCACTTCATTTGCAATTTTAAGTATATTTAACTATAAGTATACATGCATTTTAAATTTGATTTTTCCTGCGCATAGGGAAATGCTCCATTAAAAAAAAAAAAAAAAAAAAAAAAAAAAAAACCAGTCAAATTTTTACCTTTCCTGAAAAATCTATGAAAGAAATTGAGTCTTATCTCAAGATCTGAAATGTGTCACAGTGTATCACTATAGAAAAAAAAAATAATAATCATGCTACTACTATTAATTTGATCCAAAAAGTATAAAACCGCAAATGTCTAAAATACATGTATATTTCTTTCTTCATCCCTCTAATCCCATGCACTTTTTGCGGCGAAGAGCGCTTTTCTAGTCCTTTAGTGATAAATGAATCCATACTCCGTGACAGCTGTCTATACGCGACCCGAAGGGAGATCTGGAAAACGAAAAACGCCCACCAGTAGGAAATCTGTCCCTCCTTCCGTCCATCCTCCCGTACGTGTTGCGGTCGGAATCTCCATACTCATTTCTCTTCTACGTCCCTATCCTAGTTCTATGTTGAAAACCAGAGGGGGAAGTTTTCGACTTTCATTTTGCGGAATTTGCAGTCCACAGAGAATTTTAACCTGCGATCTTTTCAGAAAAAAAAATCATATAAAAAAATCTAATAAACATTTCTGCACGGTTCAAAATTTAAAGGAACGAGAAATAAATGTTTAATAAGCGGTAGAAAGATGGAAAAATTTTGCCCGTTAGGTTTTTCGATGTGACAATTTAAAAATAGCATATTTTTAAAAGCCGTACATTTTCTTCGAAACAGGATTTCCTTTAAAAAATTCCCCAAAACCGGCAAATGTAAGTACGATTTTGTAACAAATTGTATTTGAAAAAGAAAACTCTGTAGATTCCGATGATATAAGAAATATAGTATTCGGACAGAAATTTAGCTCGCGATAACGTAAAATGCGAGAAAAATGGCCAAAAACCTTACAAAACATAAAATAACTCAAAAACTATTAATCCGATTAATTTCATTTTTATGGCATTAGCTTTCTCTTGTCTTATTTAGTCAGCGTGCCAAATTTGGTCCAGATTCGTCGAAATGTCTGGATGTGTATAGCGAACAAACAAACAAACTCTTCTCTTATATATATATATATATATATATTTGAACTTTATCTAAAAATACAACAAAATTACAGTTGCTTCACATGCTACCTAGCGCTTAAAAAAGCAGCATAAAAGAAAACATGCGTTTAATAATAATTAGAAAAATTTAAATTGAAAAAACCCCCCAAGCCAGTCGTTGTAAAAACATCAAAACAAGGTAAAATGCATTGTCCTCATCAGAGGGGGAAATGCACAATAGTACACCATAGGTTTCAGACTCACAGCCTGAGATTTTGCCAAGGTAATGTATTATATTCAAGGCCGTAGTTTGCAAAGATTGATTTAAAATTATTAAACCAGTTTAAAGATATTTTTAAAAGTGTTCTATATTAAATCAAAATATAAACTGTAACAGGCAAATCTCAGAGGTGTGACTCCCCCTTACCTATGGGAAAGAAAAGAAATTTTATTACTTACAAATCAAAAAATCGAAGAACAATCAATGCAAATGTACCACAAAACCAAAGAAACACGTTAAACTGTAGTTCAAAAATCCTGTAATTCGTTGTCCATTGCCTGTCCAATCCGCGTGTAGAAGACCTGTTGCCATTCATCAACTAAAAGCACGTCCCTGAGGTTCTAGTCTGTATTAAGAGCACTCTGTGGGCTTTGGTGCAAGTGTGTCATTTGTCAAGAGATTTCTACAACGCATAAACTAGTGAAAATGTAAAGGAAGGATGAATACCAGGGATTCAGGCTATTATCAAAACTTTTTAAATATCTATGATGAATTCAAGTGGAAAATTATTTGTATAAAATAATTTGGCTGCTAATAAATATATATTATAATTTAAAAGATCTTTATTATTGCATAAGCGATAGTATCTGATAAGTTGGTTGATTAAAATGTTAGCAAAGACTTTTTTGTGAATATTTGAGGACCAATGAGGTAAAGATATAGCTTCAAAATTGAAATTATTTCTTTTATCAAAAATGTTTATATGTAAAGTATTGTTAAATAAATTTATATCTAGATCTAAGAATGTAACAGAATTAGAATTAGAGTAAGCTGGCTTGAGGTTAAGTGTGCTGGGATAAATTAAATGTTTGATATCATTAAAGTTTCCATTGACGACAAGAATGTCGTCAATGTAACGGAACACTGCAAAATTCAATGGATTGTTACTGAAAAAGTTATATTCATAGAAAAATAAATAAAGATTAGCAGCAGTACTTGAGTAGTTAGTGCCCATTCCTATTCCTTTAGTTTGGCGATAAATGACTGAATTAAATAATATGAAATTATTGTGAAGACATTGCACCAAAGCCCACAGAGTGCTCTTAATACAGACTAGAACCTCAGGGACGTGCTTTTAGTTGATGAATGGCAACAGGTCTTCTACACGCGGATTGGACAGGCAATGGACAACGAATTACAGGATTTTGGAACTACAGTTTAACGTGTTTCTTTGGTTTTGTGGTACATTTGCATTGATTGTTCTTCGATTTTTTGATTTGTAAGTAATAAAATTTCTTTTCTTTCCCATAAGTAAGGGGGAGTCACACCTCTGAGATTTGCCTGTTACAGTTTATATTTTGATTTAATATAGAACACTTTTAAAAATATCTTTAAACTGTTTTAATAATTTTAAATCAATCTTTGCAAACTACGGCCTTGAATATAATACATTACCTTGGCAAAATCTCATGCTGTGAGTCTGAAACCTATGGTGTACTATTGTGCATTTCCCCCTCTGATGAGGACAATGCATTTTACCTTGTTTTGATGTTTTTACAATGACTGGCTTGGGGGGTTTTTTCAATTTAAATTTTTTTAATTATTATTATATATATATATATACATATATATATACAAGGTGATTAAAATTAAAGTTAAAGTTTGAAAACGGTATAAAAAAAGAACCACTGATCAGAATGACACCAAATTTGAACGGAGTATTATTGAAGAAAGGGGAAAGCGTAAGGCATAAGAAAAAAAAAATTCCAAATTTTAGCAACAGATGGCGCTGTACGCATCCTAATTTAAAAGGATTCGACTACAAATGACAAATGAGTTGTAAAATAACGGCTAAGGTATAAGTTACACGATGAGCTGACTATACTGTTCAGTGTGCATGACTGTACATGTGTGATACTGTTAGTTACGTAAGCCCATCCACCACGGTAAGGTCATATCACAACGATGGGAAAAATCTCTTTTTAATTGTCCTGAGGCCAAAACCGCGTAAAAAGCATCCATCATATCGGTTTTTAATTGTCTTGAGGCCAAAAACCGCATAAAAAGCATCCATCAAATTGGTTTTTAAATTTCGCGAGACTGGTGCAAAACATGTTCAATATGTTGTCCACCATTTTCTGCAACACGTTGAAATCGAGAAACAGCATGCTCCATAACTGATCGCAGTGTCTCCGGGGTCACGGTGTGCAATGCATGCCTTCAATTCAGCTAAGTGTGCAATCGGAGTACTGAACACACCTTTCAGATAGCCCCACAGCCAGAAGTCGCACGGATTAATATCAGGTGATCGGGACGGCCAGGCTGTAGGGAAATGACGACTGATAATTCTAGCATTTCCGAAATGTCGCTTCATCAGCTGCTTCACTGGATGTGCAATGTGCGGAGGAGCGCCATCTTGCATAAAATGATCCGATCTACACATCCACGCTATTGAAAAGCTGGAATGACGTGGTTGCGCAAAAGAAACTCATAGCGCTTAGTGACGGTAACGGTAGCAGGACCTAAAGCCCCCATCTTCTCGGAAAAATATGGCCCTATAATAAATGATGCCGTAAACCCCCACCACACAGTGACATTTACAGGACGAAGTGGTACAGGTTGAGTTTCGAGTGGATTTTCTGTTGCCCATATTCGGCAATTCTGCGTATTAACGTATCCTGCCAGATGGAAATGGGCTTCGTCTGCCCACAAAGCCAGCAAAAGTCTCTCTTGCTTGCAGGTTAGAAGAAAACAACTCCTGCGCATAACTAATTTTGTAAGGATAGCAATGTAGGATGTTTCGCAGAATTTATGCACAGTGCTCACATGCCTGTCCAATGTTCGGGCGATTCCCCGTGCACTGCACGGTTTCATACTACCGCTCGACTCCTCCTACACTGCTGTGGCCACTTCTTCAACTACAGTCGAATGAATTTTTTTCCTCCCTCTACCAGATTGAACAGCAAAAGATCCTGCCTTTTCGAATTTCTGAATCATTTTTAACAGACTCTGCACAGTCATCCGACCAACACCTTTTTTCATACCCTTGAGTGCCCGGAACTTCTACAGAGCTACTGGTGCACGTCATTGTTCTTGTAAAATAGCTTTACAAGCAAAGTGCAGTTCTTCAATGAGACAGTCATGCCGAACTTCTCAGACACGAAATGAAGAAAAGCCGTGTACCCGGCATTTTTATAACAAGTGAAACGAGTCGTGCGCATGACAGGTATTTTAATTTAAATATTCTGACGCTTACAGTGCCATCTGTTACTAAATTTTAACTTTAACTTTATCTTAACTTTAATTATAATCACCCAATATATATATATATATATATATATATATAAGTGTGTGTGTGTATGTATGTGTGTGTGTATGTGTGTGTGTGTGTGTGTGTGTGCGTGTGTGTGTGTGTGTGTGTGTGTGTGTGTGTGTGTGTGTGTGTGTGTGTGTGTGTGTGTGTGTGCATATATATATGTATATATATATATATGTGTGTGTGTGTTCAAAAAACATGTGCAAAACTGCTGCGGGTCTGCCAGAAACTGGAAGAGTAGTTAAATTTTTTGTTAAGCCATTCCCTCCTCAGAAGAGGCTTAGTGTAGTTTCTTGAATAATGGCTGGGGTGTGCGGCTTTTTGTTATTAAAATTGTATATATACAGAGCTACAGAATAACTTTATCATTACTTATGTTGATAAGTCTAGCAATAACTATGCTATAATATGTAAGCAGTTATATCACAATCTCTTAGCTTCATCCATTAACAATAATCCAAATTTCAGTCTAACATCTGTCTCTGATATAACATTTAACAAAAAGATCTTAGCTTTCCACAAGTTACTTAAAATCAAGCTTGACAATCTAAAATATCCTTACTTAGTGCTAATACCAAAGTTTCATAAAACACCACTAAAATTCAGAACTGTTACTAAAGGATGTAACACTTATAATAATGTAGCAAGCAAAATATTTCTAAAAATACTTACTTCTATGCATGATCTGTACATAAAATCTAACACTTCTATATGTATAGGTAATAGCTATGAACTAAAAAATAAGATTAATGCTCTACACGATGTAATTAATATATCAACTTATGATTTTAAAGACTTATTCAATAGTATACCACTAGACGACTTATACAATATAATACTGAATCTATTTATACATAGTAATAATAATATAACCCTGCCTTCTTACATAGATACTATGTATTTCGAAAATCTTTTAAAGTTCATAGTCTATAATAACTACATTCTACATAATAATAAATTATATAAGCAAGTTATAGGAATACCACAAGGTGGTTCTAATTCCAGTTACTTAGCAGACCTATATTTATATAATTATGAAAAAAATTACAATAATCCTTCTCTTATAATATATAGGTACATAAATGACATAATAACAATAGCTACTGACAATACTTATAGTGATACTGACCACCTACCCATAGCTTACCATTCAGACCTAGAACTAATAAAAAATCCTAATGATAATAGAATAATTAATTTTTTAGACTTACAAATTAGAATTAATGATGATAAGAGTCTATCCTTTAATATATATAGTAAAAGAAATGACTTTAATTTTCAGGTTAATACTTTCACTCATTTCACTTCATGTATGCACACTTCTGTGTTTAGAAATATTATCTCTAATCATAAATATAGAATAGAGTCTCTATGTACCAATTGTCTTAAGGTCAGTTAATTAACTTAACTGACCTATATAAAACTGCTATAAAATATAATTATCCAAGTAAATTTCTAACTTCCATTTTATATCCTTAATGTAATCAAAAAAACTGTATGTCCTAATCAGAATATTGGTTGGTGAGGATGGGGTTGGTTTGTTGGTTCTTTCTATATATATATATATATATATATTATAAAAAAATATTCTATAATTAAGAATAGTTGATTACTGGTACTTTTTCCTTTTTTATGTGAGTCTGTAACTAATGAAGCCATACAGAGTACTGTTCTACCTAAATATTTTACAATAATATTAGCATAAATAGCAATTAATAAATGTGTATAATTATTATCAATATCATTACTGTTATAATTATATCTACAGTTTTTCTCCTTTTCCACAACTTCAACTAAGTAATTCTTAGCTACTGCAGCTAGTACTACGTTAAACATAGGCTAGCTATACTAGTGTTATATTTATTTTATTATTTAATCATTTAATTATTACCATTTTTACTCTTTTTATTTATTCATTTAATTATTACTTTTTATTTTTTTCTTTTCTTTCCATACTTCCAAAGTATTATTAATATATCTTTTTTTTTCCCACTCCATGGCATTACTTGTCTATTGATGGCATTAAGTCTTCTCTGATGGCAACATGCACTAATAGTGCCTCCAAAACTGAGCTTTGATCTTCTTGTCGGTCCACTTCCTCGTTGTTTATTTCTAATAGCTACGGTCGCGCCCCCAAGTTACAAAAGGACCCTAATTTTGGTCAGGTAACTTGCAGAAACCTAGCTATTATTGTTTTTTTCGATTAAATTGAAATGTGTGTGCGGTGGCGCCTGATGATAGAGCACACTATTTCAATTTTTCCATTCCATTTTCCGTCTATTTGTGGCTACATGTGATTAGACTTAAAAAGCCCACCAGTTCTAATTTGGCGCTTTATATCCAATTTATCCACTCTTTCATTGCCTTAAAAGGCTATATTTAAACACTTATCCGGTATAAGCTCGTTAATTGGCACCATGTGCTATCTACTTTTTTATTTTTATATTTTTTTCACTTTATCAATGGATTATCTTGGGATTTCACTTTAACGTAAGTAGTAAGCTATATATATATATATATATATAAACTCAAAACTCAACGGTGCAACAGACCACGTGGAGCTGAGGCTTGCGCTGCCCATCCACAACTTCGCGATCATGCTCTGAGGTGCAGAAACATATTCCCCGGCATGGGCATCCTGACTTGGACCTCCAACAAGCTTGGCCCTCATTTTATCGACCACTCACGAAATGAAGACCGAGTCGTCCTTGCCCATCCCGCGAATCGAATCATGGACACGTTGGATGGCAGTACAATGTACTAACCATTATGTAATTAAAACGTTCATTAAGTTTTTATTTTTGCACTGTTTTGAATTTTAATATGTGCAAGCATAAAAACTGCAAAAAGTTTAAAAAAAAAAATATTGCATAAGAATTTTGTCTTTTGACGTTATATATTATTTTCGCCAAAATTTTCTGGAATTTTGAATTTACAGTTAAATATTTTTTTCTCTTCAGGTTCCTTTTTAACTTTTAAATTTCTCGTTTTGTAAAATTTCTGCTTTTAAACAAATACTGTATTTCAATAAGACTGCATAATATAGAGGAAAGGCTGCAAATGTGGAAACATTAAGGTAATGTGGAAACGTAACTTTTTTGACTGCTGAGAACTTTACCCTCGAGGCAATCATCGTAAACAGTCACTTTCGTCTCTTTTCCTCACGGCACACTTGGAATCAGTCGGCCATTGTTGTTAATCGTGGTGCGTTGATTTTTGTTTACACTATTTTGTGCAGTTTTTGGAGGTAAGTTTGTAATATTATTTAGTCTAAAGTATCATAGATGTAGTGTAATACGTATCAGAGTATTGCTAAAGGAAGTTATTGGGAAGGTATTGCTGGATTTCAACAAATCAGAAGCTAACGCTTTTTTATACTTAAGTCGTAAAATCCAGTTTGGCTAAAGTGCGGGTAACTTAGATACATGTGGATGAGGGCATTGTGGAAACGTTTTCACATTGCCTTCCCCCGAACACCCATTGCATTGTTTTACTACTATTAAAAATATTAAATACTATACTAATTTATTGAGGCTAAAATAGATTTGAATCAGGAAATTATATATTTTTTAACGCTCTTCAATGAATCTCAGCGTTCCGAGCACCTCATCAAAAGTTTATGTATCACCATATGAAATAATGCCACTACCCAGTTTGAAGAGGAAGACTTCGAATAGAAGTCGTAAGCCGAGTTCTTGCGCTATTTTCACATCGTCTCTGTACAAAAAACAGCTTGAAGAATCCTTATGTAGAGTAAGACTAGTCCTAAACCGAAGCTGCTTGCAGCCGGTAAGAAAACTAGAAAAATGTCCAAAGCTCCTCCTCCAGTTAAAGAAAAGGAAAAAAGTCTGCACGTCAAAATGGAGTCGGATACTGAAGAGTCCAGCAAATCCTTTTATCTTCAGGAGAGTCCAATCTAGATCTTCCAGTTGGAGTAAAAGAGCCCACCAAAAAGAACGCCCTGTGCATATTTTGTGGGAATTCATTTTCGAAAGATATCCGTGGTGAACTATGGATTCAATGTCAATTATGTGAGGAATGGAGTCACTCTGTGTGTGCCGGTACGGAAAAAGACATTTATATTTGTAATTTCTGCAAGTAGGACTTACCTGCATAGCACCTTTGTTAGTTGACAACAAAACCTTGAAAGGAAATTTTTTTCTGTAAAACTTTCAGCTTTCGTTACTTTAAATATTTCGCTGCATTTGTTTCAATTACAGATAATGTTTTCTGTGAATAAAAACGTGCTATATTCCAACCATTTTGTGTATTTACACATTGATTTACTGTAATTTTAGGATGTTTCCACATTAGTCTCACTTTTTGAAAAACCGAAATATGCTAGTACATGCACCAAATATTTTTTACTTTTTAAGTACATGGTTTTTGCACTTGCGAGTCATGGTCCCATATTTCTAACATTATAAGGCATTTTGAGGCAATTTTCCAGATTAAAATAACGATTCACTGTTTTTTTACAAATTAAAAACCAACTGGGTTTCCACATTTACACTGCCTCCTCTATATTATTTCTATACGGACTTGTCAAGAAAGAAGAGAGAAGTTTGAACCACCATTTTTGCAACAAGTTTATAAGCAAAATATATGCTGGTAAATTATTTATTTGCTATTTATACTCTTCCTTTTACATCCTGATAACGCTCTTATATAGTATATATATATATATATATATATATATATATATATATATATATATATATATATATATATATTAGGGTGCTTCAAAAAAATTTATTTCTTTGTTCTCACCCTGCAATTTTTTTACACTAGTCATAAATATGATGTATGCAAAATTTCTATCCAATCAAATAAAATTTAAAGCTCGCGCAAGACAATCGATTTCTTTTGGAAATTCGCAAAATGGGCAGATGAAGACTAGTGTATAATGTCATTACCCAATATAATACTATATACAAAAGGATATAATTTCAAACGTTTAACGACTCTACTGGGTAAACAATGTCCGAACAGTTAAAGAAATAAAAATTTTCTGCTTGTCCTAGCTTTCTTTGGAACCATGTGTCGTGAGCTCAATCTTGATCACAGCAGGGCGGCATCCGTTCCCTTGATAGTTAGTTCACTGGCACGCGAAACTAATGAAATATATATTTGGAGAAGCAAAGGAGGATTGCCTACCAGCATAAGTATCAGGAGCAAACATTCATAATGAACTATTGAGTGTTCCTAAATTACAATCAGGAACAGGAATTGGCATGGTAAATGCGATTGCAGAACTGTTAGATAAATTGGCACTTACTGAGCTCGTACAGAGTATGTGCTTCGATATGGCATCCATTAATACGGGTATTAAAATTAGAGCATGTTTGACATTGGGAGTAGGAAAACAACTTTTGTATTTTGCTTCATGGTGACACCACACTCTAGAAATTGTACTTCCTGCCGTATTCACTCAATAAATGGGACCATCCACGTCCAAGATCTACTGTACAGATTTTTCAACGATTTCAGGTGTCATGGTCAACGATAGACCACTCTAATTTTGAACTTGGAGTAAGAATCTCTGAGGTGCTGGCAGCCATTCAGAGCGATATGCAATCTGTAATAGAATTTGCGCAAAGCCAACTTCTGATGCCCCATGCAAGAGATTACAGGGAGATGCTGGATTTTGTTATAATCATTCTGGGAAGAACACCTTATCGTGGTATACGCTTTCGTGCTCCAAGATCTATCCATAATGGTAGATGCATTTCGAAGATTCTTTATAGCTTCAAATTGTGGATGTTTCGTAACCATTTCAAACTTGCAGCAGGAGAAAGCAAAGGTATTTGTGACATCTGTATCTTTATTGTGAAAGAATATCTGAGAGCTCGGTTTACAGCACCCTTTTATATGAAATCCCCAAGCAACGATTTGAAGCTTCTTCCGTTTTTTTTATAGCATCCAAAGAGGAATACCCGGAAATATCAGTTGTGACTGCCGACAAACTGCCCCCACATCCAGGGCCGATCCTAGCGAGGGGCAAGATGGTGCACTGCACGTGGGCGGCCAAACTTAAGGGGCGGCGAAATGATTATCAAAAAACGTAGAAAAAATTAAAACCTTACATGAATGTTAAAAAAAAAAACTTTGAGTGAACAATACTTTAAACCCTAATCAGCCTGCTCCAACTAAAATTTTGAAGATTTTTTTACTAGAAATTTTAAATCATACATTATGTCAGGATTTAACAACACATTTTCCCAATTTATCTATAGCACTCAATATTTCTTGAAGTAACCTTTTATGTGTGTTTTTTTCACAAAGATTTTATTTATTTTATCTTTTAATACCAGTTTTTTGAGTGTTTATTTTCATATACCAATTAGTGGTGCTTCAGGTGTAAGAAGCTTTTCAAAATTACTGAAGATTAACAATCTCACAAGAAAGGCTTATGAATTTTGCTATTATTTAAATTGAAAGGGTTATTTATAAGGCGGTAGACATTTCAAGTATTATCGATTAACTAGCTGAAGTACCCGTCGTTGACGAGTTAGTACATAACGCAAATTTTCAAAAAGCTTGAATCTTCGTCAGCACTGTAGGTGTGGAAATAGTATATTAGCAATAGTATAGAAATAAAAACTATATCTTTTGTGTATTGGTAAAAGATTACAGGTTTGGGAGTAACAAAGTGATCAGTAAATTTGACAATTATAGAGAACTTCTTTCCATTAAAAAAAAAATTAAATTTTATTCTGGTTGAATGAGTTTTTCAAGTCAAGAGGTCATTTCTAACATGCAACTAAATTTCGTTTGATTCACTGTAAATATTTTAACATTATTCCTCGAAAATATTTTGCGCAAATTTCACAAAAATCTAAAAAAGCAAATAAACATTTTTTTTTTTAAATTATATAACTTTTTCAAAAAAATCCCATTTTTGTTGTTATAGCCATTTCTGATGATGTTACTAAACTTCAGCGTATTCTCTTAATCCATTTTTAAGGAATATGAGAACAAATATTTGTATGATTTTCACAAAATTCCAAAAATCTATGAAATATTTAAAACTGTTTCGGCATTTGGAGTTCAAATTAACTTGCATCTAACATAATTCCAAATTTTATTCTATTCCATTCCCACTTTTCAGGAAAAGCGCAAACATGTACTGAATTTTCTCAAAATCTCAAAACCTATAAAAAATATTTAAAACACTTTGACGCAAAGAGTTCAAGTGACTACCAGTCACGATACTAAATTTTTTTTCACTCGCTTCAGTGGTTTATACGTAATCGATAAATATTTTCATATTTTGAAAATTTGTCTCAAAATTCCAAAAATTAATCAAGATTTTTTAAAAATTCGACACTTGTATTTTAAATTGAATAAACACCTATCACGTCACCAAATTTCATTTCATTCGCTTTAGTCGTTATTACGCGATGCTCGAACGAAAATTTACGGAATTTGAAACGATTTTCGCAAAATCTGGAAATGTAATCGAGATTTTTTAAAAATTCGACGCCTATTTTTTAAGTTGAGTGACCACCTATCATATCACCAAATTTCATTTCATTCGCTCCTGTCGTTTTTACATGATGCTCGAACAAAAAAAAAAAAAAAAAAAAAAAAAAAAAAAAAGGGTGGGCGTGTAATCTTTACGCGCGATCAAAGTAAAACTTTGACGTTTATGATACATATCACTGAAATGATTAAACTTAAAATAAATATCATATTATAATTTAATTATATTTATTATTCATGTACAGCTGCGGAAAAAAAAGTCCCACTTGCTCTTTATTTCGCTATCGTTCGTCGTATAGCAAAGTTATATATACCATTCGTTTTCAAATAACGCGTACTTTAATTTACTATTAATTTAATTTGCATAAGGGGCCGTCTTCCTATTTAATTCTGCATCAACTTCGTTTTTCTCAATGGCAACCCCATATTTTGACTTTATTAAACGAAAGAAAACCTTCAAATTATCCTAAATATAAATTTTCACCAATTTCTGGAGATATTGCGAATTCATTTTTGCGCGTTTTTAAGGGACTTTCTGCAAATTGAAAAACGCTATTTGTAGGTTCCGAACTTTTCGCCTTTCATTTATTTCGCTCGCGAGAATTAAAAGAAATTAACATTATTTTCAAGGAAAATATTGTTCCCATCTCTCTTAAAGTTTTTTGTACTGAGAAAATCAAGGGTAGAATAGAATATTTAGTCTGTAGTTCCAAATGACCCATGAGTTCATAACTTTCTTGGTTCGTACACATGATTTAAGGGGAAAATGCAAAATGACTGCTAAGGATTTTGAAAATCTTCGTAATTTTGAAATTGTTATTCAGTGTTTCCCTTGATGTTTCTCTTAGACAGCTGAAATGTTGGCAGGAGTTAGAGGCTGCTCCCTGCTCTTTTGACTACAAGCATGAATATTGCTCGACTCAGCTATGGTCGAACTTAAAGAATGGTTTCATGATTGAAAATTTATGTGTTTGAATTTCATGTAAAAAACGCAATTACTTTTTTTGCCGACCCAATATTATCACTGTGTTTGTTATTTCACTTTCTTCATTTAATACTATCGCCTGCAATGTGCAATATTCTTAAGACTTTTGGCGGTATTTTAATTTATAGTTAGATGAAAATTTTTTTACAGAAAAACGTGATTTTGAATGTTTGATAAAGTATGGGGAATTCCAAAGACCTAATGTTTGCGATATTAAAAAAGGTCACATTCATGCCTGGAAAGTTGAGGATGTTAGTTTTTCAGAAATAGGACGTTGTATTAGAAGACATACATCTACTGCATCTAATTCTATAGCTGGAAAATATTTTATTTGGGGGAATATGGTAGCGGACGCAACAATACACGCTTTATAGAATCCCCAATAAACTGTAAAAACCTCTAATTTATTTGCTTCAAAATTTGATATTTTTAATACTGGTATCTTTTACTGTGTTTTTGCACAAAATAAATCTAATTTACATTTATTTTATGCAATTTTCAAAAAATTTTCCCTTAATAAATTTATATATGGTCCCTTAACTCATGAAAATAACACATTTTATTTAATATAAATTAAACTACTGAACGTAAAAATTTGAAATTTTGCACAGCCATGTAATATTAATTTCTGCATCTATTTCCATCGAAATTTGTCTAGGTCGCTATTCATAATTTTTTGATTATTAATTTAATAATTCATAATTCATATTAATAATTTATTAAAAATCATAATAACATTAAATTATGTTTGGGTCGTTTAGTTCTTATAGTACGAATAAAAATGAACTTCTTACTACCAATATTTATGAGATATGAATTGAAGTATGAAAAAATATTTTAACATAGGGGGAGGGGGATTTTGGGTGCTCATAACTCACTCATTTTCTGTCCAAATTTATTGAAAATTGGCGTCCGGGGTTAAAATGAGCTAAATTTTTGAAATATGAAGTGAAATCTAGGGGTTGCTATTGAGAAAAAAAAAGTTGGTGCGAATTTTAATATGTAGATGGCCCCTTATGCAATTTTTATGCATAGCAAATTAAAGTGTGCGTCAATCGTAAACGATTGGTATCTGTAACTTTGCTGTGCGACGAACGACGGCTGAAAAATGTACAAGTGGGACCTTTTTTTTTCCGCAGCTGTACTTTACAAAGATTATATAAATGTTGTATTCATATTATTTATTGGAAATAGGTACTGGAATGTCATTATAATTTTTATGTATGAATTTATAGGTTTGAGGTAACTATAATGTGAAACATAAATTTTACTCTCTAAATTTGCTAATTTTCTTGAAAATACAGCATTTATCGTTGTACCGAAACGCATTGCTGATTGAAATCGAGAAGTATTCATAGTTAGATCAAATTTTTCTTTTAAAAAATCAACTGATAGCAAAAATTAACATCAAAATCTCCAGTAAGAATCATCGGTAATTCATGATAATTACTTAGAATCCAGGAAGTGTCCATGTTGTAGTATTATTCTTTAACTGTTTTCTTATACCATTGTTCCATCTGGAGGTTGGGTTTGAATGGGAGGAATGCCAATAGTCTAGTATTATACTTTAACTGTGTTCTTTAACTGATGTTTTCCTCTGTTTGTTGGGTTCGAATGCAGGTAGTGTAAATTATTTTGGGGGGTTTTCTATCACAGTGTTCTTAAGCGTTGATTTCGTTTGCATGTAGGTTTCGAATTATTATTCTGTATCCGTGTTTCTTAACTGCAGGTTCTGTCTATTGTTTGAGATTGATTGCAGCCAGGGTCCGTTTCCTTGTGGTGTTCCACCCCCATGTTAAACCGTTGCTCCGTCTTCAGGTTGGGTTAGAATCCACAGAGTGTCCATTTTTTATTCTTTTATTCTGTTCTTAAACTCTTTGCAGCCAGTGTTTGTTTCTTTGTGATGTTACTTTGTGACGAACATGTTCCCGTGTTCTTAAACCGTTGTTCCGTCTGGATATCAGGTTAGCCTTCTGGAAGTGTCCGTGTTGAACTATTATTCTTTCACGGTTTTCTTGAAACGTTTTCCCTTAGTGTTTGAATCGAGAGAATGTCTATGTTGTGGTATTTTTCTTTAATTGTGTTCCTAAACTGGTGTTTTTTTCTTCCGGTTGGTATCGAATGCACGTAGGATCTATTATTGCGTTTTTCTATGGCAGTGTTCTTAAACCTTTGTTTCCCTCTGTTGGTTTTGCTCGAAGTATTATTCTGTTTAAAAATTTACATTTGGCTCATTATTATAAATAACTCAAAAACACATGAGCAATATTAAAAGCAAGATTACATACTATTTAAGTACAGACAACACACTATTTATGTATCATGGCAACCAATCATGTGAAGTTTTAACTTATAATTCCATTAAATATTGTAATAATGCCATTGAAAACATGTGAGTAAAGCAACGGAATGCACCATTGTGCCACTTTCTGTATTCGATGCGTAGGATCGAAGGTGACGGGTTGGGCCGCCGCCTGCAACAACAGTGAGAGACAATCAGCAGGATCGCCGCCTGTTCAGCGAAAGGCTTCCCACAGTGGCTCTGACAAGAGCCGGTCCACTTATCCACTGAACAAAGTCATCAGACAAGATCTTCCTTCAAAACAGGTACGGAGTAATGTCGACACGCAGGGAGCACAGTCAACGCTCGCAGGAGCGAAC
Organism: Cheiracanthium punctorium; assembly: GCA_038373885.1. NCBI lineage: Eukaryota > Metazoa > Arthropoda > Arachnida > Araneae > Cheiracanthiidae > Cheiracanthium > Cheiracanthium punctorium. The sequence continues at coordinate 200,796 of JAWZYV010012656.1, read as the reverse complement.
GCCCGAGAGCTGTTCCGCAAATGAAGGTAGCAGTGAGGAAAAATATGCGTCACTTCCTTTACTGAGCGTTACTTCCGTCAGAAAAAAAAATTGAGTTACTCTCTAGTTGCGCCTAAAGAAATTTTACTTCAAAAAAAGTCATGGACAGAATTACAGTCAAACTTCTTTTTGATCTTCATACTGGATTCTCAAGTGCCGTAAACGGGGAGAAATCACAAAATTTTTGAATTTCAAGAAATGTGCTGACAAAAGTCTAATTTTATTTATAGATTCGCCTTTAAGAAAGTTCGAAAAATGTTGTTATAAGTTTTTTGAAAGATCAGAAATATTTATTGTAGTTGTAGATTGTATTTTTCTGAAAATTAATTTGACTACTTTAATATGTTTCTCTCTTTGATTTTCATCCATTCCATTCCATACTTATATTTAGACGATTTTTTAATAGTAATTTATTTAAACGTTGAAGCGGAAGGTTTGTAAAAAAGGGGCGGCCAATTTTAATTTGCACGTGGGCGGCCGAAGGTGTAGGATCGGCACTGCCCACATCTTTGGTATCTCAGCGAGCATCTCGTAGCACTAGCTTTCTTTGATTCGGATAGGTTTCAGTAGAGGAAAAGCGAAAGATGGTGAAAGCCCTTCATGAGCGAAATGGTGAGGATTAACTCTAACGCGCACAAGACTGCAAAAGCAAAAGATTGACGAATTTATGCCTAAGACATTATCCATTTTTGTGACGGAAGTGCAGATATGTTTTTTATCCTGTTATGCATCGACAGAGTTCTTGGAAATTAATCCTGAGCATTTGGAACTTCAAGATAGCTATTAGCGAGGCTTCGAAATAACAAAAATGAGAGTTGTGAACGACAATGCGGAGTGTGGCACAGCCCTTACATTTTGCATTATAATGCAAAAGCATTTGCTAAGACTTATCACTAAGAAAAAAAGAAAAAAAAACAGAAACAGTTTCTTCTTAAAGTGGTTCAGGAACATCGAATAAAGTACCGAGGTTGCAAGAAAAATACCATTCAAATTAAGCTCTGACGTAATGAATGAATTATTATAGGTTTTGTGTATGTGATTTGTTTTTCATAATTTTCTGTATTTGATTGGTTTTTTCTGTTTTGTCGCTTTATGTTTCTGATACCCCATGACAACCGCAAACAGCGGTGTCAGATTCGCCCGAAGGGAGTGAAAGGGCAGAGGGGTGCGCCTTCCATTTTTAGGGTCCCAGTGGGAGGAAGTACTATTTAGCCCGTCGTCCCCTAATTTTGAACCAATTTCCGAGGAGGAAACAACCCCCTGAAATCGACACCCCCAGAGGTATCGTTCAACAACTTGGAGCCACGACGGACTTTACATGCACCAGCTCCCATTATCTTACACGATCCCGCAATAGTCAGCCGAGAGGAAGTTGATCCTCCCAAGCACTGGCCAAGCCGGATGCTGCTTCACTTGCTGTGTTCTAATAGGAACGGAGTTTAGCACCCAGACCACTGAGGGACATTCCTGTTTTTCTGTATTTGATTTCTTTTTCATGTTTTTCCTGTGTTTGATCTGTTTATTAAATCTTTTTGTAAGTGCATATTTTCTTTCTTCATATATATGAAAAAGATATAAAGCAATTTTATTATTAATTACACATCCTTGTGCCTTTTTGTCAATATTACGAAATTTGAGCACGGCTGCGCGACCTCTAAATATATTTTACCAAAATTTTAGACAAATTATCATCGTATATAGTGACACGAAATAAGAAGGTGAGATCAACAAAACTACAAACTTTATTTTTTTTTCCCATAGAGTTCTGAAGTACCCTAATATATATATTAAATGATCAGGACTTCAACTAAATTTTTAATAGCTATTTTCAATTAAATACGAAACAATTTTAATTCTGTTAATCATAAGATCTAATTTTTATAAGTTCGCATTAAGTACAAACTGTAAATATTCATAACAATGACAAATTCAGTATAAAAATTACATTATTTACTTTACACACACAGCAAAGCATTACACACACTTTAAATTTCGCGCATTTCATCAGTCATTTTTAATTTTCTAATACTTACTTTGATAAAATTTTAAAACACTTTTTTGAATGTAAAATACATCAAACAGTTACATTTACAGAACATTAAAATTTACTTACGAACCTAAATTGCTTTTTCTCATAATAGCAGTTCTTGCCTGTAACTTTTAATCCATTTTACTCTTACTAAACCGTTCAAACCTCCCTCCATCGTTAACCGAACTACTCTGTAGAAAACTGCATTAAATTAGTTTCCATAGCGACTGGACCTTCAAACATATCGATCGCAAATCTGAATTATATGACAAAAGATATTTAAACCTAAGCATATCCTCATTGAGCAGTTGCATTCACGGTCAGTATGATTTCATGGAGAGCAGAGTGATAAAATTACGGCAATATACCGATTACACACTATTTGCAGATTCTCTCTCTGACGTGGAAAATTTATAGAACGGCCATTCTCATTCTCTCAAATAAGTTTATGCCCGAATAAGTTTATGCCTAAAACTAATGCCCTATCACGAAATGCCATTTTCCAACGATAATGTGCCATCACATTAAAAAGATTGCAAGATTCAGTGAATGTTCATGCATACGAAACAAACGGATTGAAAAAAAATCCACTTTTTTCTGTGACAGCATATAATTAATCTATTTTAGTTATAAAAATAAGTAAGAGTAAACTAACAATTATACATCACCTGAGTGGAAAACTGGCAGCTTTCAGCGTTAAAAATGAATTATTTTCGTGTGAAACATAAAATACTTTGAAGTATAGAAAATTAAGTTACCTGTGGAACAACGAGATATTCATTTTTCGATATAAGCTGCCATTTAAATTTCACGTTTTCTAAGCCACCTATGCTACAGGGTGTTCCAAAAACGTAGTAGCACGCTTTAATTCTTTATCTATTAGAGATAAGAAGGCAATGTAAATTGAAAAAATATTCATAATAAGGCAGGAAAAAAGGCTAAGTTAAGAAAAAATTCCTCCCGTTAATTTTCAAAAAAAGTTACGCTTTTTAAATTTCTAATCAAACCCCATGCAAAAAAATTCACAGTTAGTAAAATGTGCGCCGTTCACCAATATGGTGATGCTCAAAACTTCAGGCTTTCTTCATAAAGCGTCTGCGAGATATCTTTAAACAAAGATGGTTTGGGGCTAAACATGAATATGAATATTTAATGCTAGAGAGAAAAAAGTTATTTCCTTTCATTATTTCTGCACGATCCCTAAAGCGTGATCATCCAACATGATTTTTTCCCTTCGAGAGCCATTGAGAAGTAGTTTAAGAAAGCACATATTTATATTCATACCTCGGACAATCTTTTGGGTATTATACTCAAATTTTGTACATCCTCTCATTAGTGTAGGAAGCATATTTTACTAACTGACATTTTTTTGGACGAGACCATCTACACCACCAGGGTGCAGATGGCGGGATAAACTTCCAGTTGATCTTGCTAACTGTGCTGTATTTCACAAGCACGTCCCAATCAATTTCCCTGATCAGATTACTCATTCCAATGAAATAGATCCCGTTGTTAAGAGCAGACGGTAGATGGCCTACCCCAACGCGCTATAAGCCTTTTAAACTATAGTAGAAAACTTTCCGTTAATAATGACGTGGTCAGTTCCAAGTGTATGGCTCGAAAGACGGTCCAGGTAGAACTATCCAAATCAAAATATTTCTGCCTCCAAATCAAAATATTTCTGTATTTCTTTTAGCTATAACGGCCCGGCAAAATCAATGCCAGTAATCTCAAAGACAGACGCTGATCTTATACGGTCAACTAGTAACGGAGCTGTCGGCGTTTCTGTAGGTCGAAAATCGAACCTTCTAGAGGTCACACAGTTTTTTATACTTTTACTAACAGTCTTTCTGCATAAATCCAAAATTCCTCCCGAAGGGCCGTCATCATTAATTGTACATTAGCGTGGCCTAAGGAACAACGTTTCCAGCGGACGATTTTACCAACTATAGGATGGTCGTTGGGTAATACAATTGGGAATTTAAAATTTTCTGAACCTTCTCTTAACCCTTTCGTGCCAACTGTCACGTACATGTGCCAGCAATAAACGTTTAAATATAATTACAGAACCGTTTAAATACTCACTCTACGGAACATTATTAAACAACACGTTGATATTTCTGTAATTTCATGGATTTAGGGTTAACAGCAAAAAATTCTCCAGCCTTGGACAGAAGTGAAAGCGACTGCCGGTCTCAAAGATAAGTGGGCGTTTGCGCTTCCCCGTCGCGAAGGGGTTAAAGAAAATTTTCTTAAAAGCCCGTTTTCATCTACAATGATCTAGAATTTTAGCAGACGCTTGTCTTGTAATCCCGTGAAGGATTCCCGTTGCATTAATTTTATGGAAGAAATTTCAGCTCTGTTTCTTTCTTCTAATTGTACTTCCTAATTTTCTTAAAGTCTCACTGTTATAAAAAATCTGAATTTCACAGACAATGTGAACCTGGTTTTCACGGGAGAATCTCCCTTATTGGGGAATAAAGAATTTTTGCTGTTTTGTAACGGAAGTTCTGTTAAAATACGAAAATTCTGTGTGAGTCTTCTGAAAGTCTAGTTCTAAAAGGACATTTTCCGTTCTTTTTCTGGCACCTGCGACCTTGGACTAATGAAATGTCTCCGAGTCACTTCCACTCGTAATCAAAATAATACCCCCAAAGCTGATTTAAAAATTTTGAATGCAAGATGTTCGTTGCTCATTCTGCCTGCAGTTCAATGTGGTGTTAAGATCCCTTAAACGTACAAAAATATCGTCGCATTACGCATGTAACAGACGACTGCAGATAATTGGAGTAAAGTATTTTACTTAATGCTAAGTCTTTTTGCTGTGGGTGCTTACTTCTTGGTGCATTCGCTTGTGATAATTTTATTTTATATCCGAATACAAAATGCATCTTTTTCATATTGAAGAGAGAGTTGTGAAATAAATTCAACCCAAATATGGAGGGGATGCTTTCGGTTAAGATTTTGCTTTGATAGACATAGTTTCTTACGATTGAATTATAAAAATCTCGTAGCTGTTGTAAAACAAATTAAGTTATGATATCTCCAGTCAAAGTGAGTAAGTACTATTTTACCTTTTTCATATAAATAAATTTGGTTGCTCCTTTAATTAAATCTCACAGGTGGTTTAACCATGATTGCATTTCTGTATTCTGACTGTACTGTGAATTCGTTTTATAACTAGAGACTATTGTGAAATTATATTCTATTTATAATTTTTGTATAGTGTATTAAAATATATGTAATGTATTTTCCTTGATTTAAAATTTATTTTCTTGGGCTAATAGTCATAGATTAGAGCTCTGATAATAAAAAATGAAGAAAAAGAATAATTCAAACATATTTTTATCTGTGCACCAGGGGCGTAGCCAAGGGGGGGTTAGGGGGTCATAACCCCCCCCAATGAGGAATTTTTTGCCATACAAAATGTATATTCTACAGTCCTTTATCACACACATGTATGCATATTTGTGAGGTGCAGTAGTCGTATGCCCCCCCATGAAAAATTTCTGGCTACGCCCCTGCTGTGCACTATTTATAACATTACATGTACATGTATGTACACTTTTTTAAAACAACTCTGGTTTTTTACCACCTCCACCCACCCCCTACACACACAAAAAAAATTATTATTGTTATTATTGAAGCTGGTGGTGTAGTTATAGAAAACGAATTCTATATTTTAACAACTAAGAATGCGTAAAAACTTTGTTAACGTTGTGTATCCATCCACATACGTACATATATATATGGGAAAGTTGGACTAGGACAGTTTTTTCTCACGTGTAAAATAACTGCATGAATAAAGTGCTTCAATTTCTATTTGAATGTATTACAATGTATTTGAATGAATTAGAACGTTGGTTTCAAAAATGACTATTTTTAATGTATATCAACTATTCTAGGCTCTAGGGTAAATAAATTATTTTTTGGAAGTATGTAGGTACCCGGTTTTATCCAAAAATGTCGCTTATTAGAAAATAAGACATAATATCTTTAAATTGTGATACAAAACCTGATTCCATAATTTTAAATAATGCTTAAAATCCTTCTTTGTGTTATGGGGGAAAAAGAAAAATACCTTTCCCTAATAGGGTAAAAAAAGGGAATTTCCTGCCTGAAAATAACGGAAAAAACCCGATTCTGTGACGGAAAATAACGGAAAAAACCTGATTCTGTGACTGAAAATAACGGAGAGAAACCGTTTCGTAAGATGACATGTGAACGGAAATTAACCGTTTTCTCCGACAAGTTCCTAAAATAAACGGTTATTTGCCGGCATTGATGCCAGACAATGACCGTTTATTTCGGGAACTTTCTATAACAGTGTGCTACACTGATGAAAAAAAATATCCTCATTGCTACTGACATAATAAAAAAAAAAAAAACGTCAACTCGGTGTTTGTTAACTTATAAACAATTATACAATAGGTTCCCAGTACTCACCTCCTGCTGCTGATCTAGATAATGATTTACGAGGATGGCCATCTAAAATAGAAAAAATGGACAAATTACTAATAGGATCCTACCTGAATGCTCATCCTCCCCTCTGGGCTTATCAGAATACAGGTATCAGAGGACAATTGGTGATGGATACAGTCAATATTAATAGGCTTTTAATAGTCAATAATCCAGATAACCCTCCCATTTGGGAACATGCGGGCAGAGAAGACCACCGTGATATAACTATCATCTCACTTGACATTTTAAGTATTATCCACCGTTGGAAGGTAATAGATGTAGAAACTGTAAGCGACCATAAGTATATCTACTTCGAACTAAACGAGAAACCTCCCATTAAGACAGTACCGTTATAAAACAAAATATGAATGCTTTTAAAAATTCAATAAGTTATATCTGGAGCACACATACAGAAGTCTATATCAGATATCTAAAGCAGTGGATGGAAATGGTTCACATGAAGCGGTAGAAGAGTACCAATGTTCCATTAAAAATCTTTGTGAAAAAACATAGAAGAAAAAGGAAAACAAGTTTTCGGTGAACATTACATGGTGGACAGGGAAACTTACCATATTAAGAAATAAAAGAAAGACCCTTTACGAAAGAAAAGTAAAGGAAGCCAGGAAGTGAAGAAACTAAAATTAGAATCTAAAATTCTATACAATAAAACCAGACGTCAGTATCGTAAGCTAATCAAAACTACCAAGGAAATAGCTTGGGAAAAAAATATTGTACTAATAATAACGAACCTTAAGGGAAAATTTTCTAATTGCTAAAAAAAAATAATAGCAATCTGACTATAAACCTTATGTTCTATGGGCTTCCTATTGACACCACATACCAAAATATTGTTGCGAAATAATAACTTAATTTGCTCTCGTATTGCATGCGCCGCCGTGAAACTAGTTTTACAGGCATAGTAGCGAAGTCCTCAGATAATGGTAAACCTGTGGAAGTAACACTGTAGTCTTGGCGACAAACTTGGCGACGGATTTAGCGACCTTGGAGACAAATGGTGGCTTCTAGAAAATTCAAGTCTCGAGACCATCTTTAGATTTGATAAGATTGTTCCAGAAATTTCTCGGCAATTCTGGTGACGTCATCATCTCTATAAAAGCGCTAGGATTTCTCTCCGCGGAGTCCTGGAGCCCTACCACGATAGTCTCTGGAAATAATCGGTAGCGGATAAATCAACCTTCTCGCACATATGACGTCACATTTCGACAGAGCACTTAAAAGTGCCACCACGATAATGTCGTAATGTTTACGATACCGTAAATACTGTCGAGAAATCCGCTGTTGTTTTACGACACCATCAACAAGTGTGAGAACCGTTTCCCGCTATCGACTATCTTCATCTCGGATTGCAGCTCGTGGTATTTTTGTTTTGTTTGATCGTTTTAACTTTTAAAAAAAATGTCACGATTATTGGTTTTAGCGCTTGCACAACAAGACGATGCAAGAAGGGTTCCTAGGAATCGAATTTCGATTCCTAGATGTAAATCATTTGATTTAAGCGAGGAAGATTTCATTAGAAATTTACGCTTAAACAAACAATCCGCACTTCGGCTGATTGAAGAACTTAAGCCTTTTCTCGAGGCTAAAACAACAAGAAAGACAGCCCTCAACACAGAAATAAAATTTTGAAATGATGAAGTTAAATTTTTTATTATCACTTTTTAAATGTATGGTTATTCACTTAGTTTCCATTTATTAAACATGCACTGTTAAGGAAAATATGCTTAAATTACTAATTCAAAGCAACACTTATTATTATTACACAGTTCATTTTATATGCCATGAAAAAGAAAAAAAATGTTATATCACCTTTAACAAATTAATGTCTCCATAGAAGATACTTAAGGATGAATAATTTTTATACTATCACTGAGCTAGCAAACCTTCTTTTATATAATCTTTCTTCTTTAAATAGTTACAAATAACAGCATCTGTGTTTCAAGGTGTAACATCCTAAAATTTTGTCTGACAAATTGTATGTAATTAATATTCCATCTTTGGGCTGTATATTGTTCAGAAATTGGTTTCAAAGTATAATTGTTTTGGTGTATTTTTTTAACATGCATTTCACGCTCCGATCCACGCGCTCACGTGGATCGGATATCGGAAAGAATGCTCTACTTTGATTGGTTGATTTCTGTCGATTACGATACTCCCGGAACAGTCGAAAAAATTCTCGCTTCCTTCAGACGTGACCATGGTGGTAGGGCAAAACTGAGGGTCGTGGCTATTTATCCGATGATTTCATTATCCGATAGTGGGAACTATCCGCTACCGATTATTTCCCGAGACTATCGTGGTAGGGCTCCAGTTCAGTGATAGACTTTGAAGCGCACGGTTGACTCTGTGATACGAATAGCTTTATTGGTGTGCTTATTTATGATTTTAGTTAGTGCATGTTAATGTTTCTTGTATTATTTTGAGCTAATGAGCTGCGAGCCATGGAATAAAGTGTTATTTTTGTTTACTGTGCTCACTGGACTGCTTTAAAATACATCCACTTGGCGATTTTCGTAACATTGGTGTCAGGAAGTGGGGTCTGTTTGAATGCCGTTAACCAGAGCAGCCATGGAAGATAAAATAGAAAAACTGTTTGCTTTGATATTAGATATGTGTTCCGGTCAAGACAGTCTGAAAGAAAATATGTCAAAGATGTCTTTGGGACTAGAGAGTCTACAAGAGAAAATGCGTTCAGGACAAGAAGAAATGAAGACTCAAATACAATCTGTGCATGAAAGAGTCGAGGGAGTACGAAGCGAAGTGCAAGGACAGATCAGCGACATACAAGAAAAAATCGAGGGAGTACGAAGCAATATGCAAGGACAAATCAGCGATTTTGAAAAAAGACTTTCTGATCTTGAGAGGAAGCCAAACAATATTTTGAAAAGTGGAGAAATTGTTAATTCTAGACCGACTGTAAAGCAGTTAACATTTGACGGCCAAACATTTTGGGCTGTTTTTAAGACTCAGTTTGACGTCGTGAGCTCTACAAATGGATTGGATTTTCTTCAAAAATTTAACTTTAGTGTTAACTTTAAATTTAACGTAGACTTAGAGAAGAACGAGATACGGACAGGAGGGTATGAAATTTCCTTGTTTTCAGGAAGCGAGCAGTGTTCAAAGTCATGTTCTATATTCGCGAAAGAGAAGACGACTATACCAGCGAGATCTGAATTTCTTATCCAAGGGGTTCCTGAAGTCTCTGGACATTTCCGGTATGTCATAACGACCTTTCCTAGCCAGTTCTCCTTAAAAGGAGTCTTGGTAGCCTCTGCACTCGTGGATTTAAGAGGGGAAGCTATACCTATTCGAGTGTTGAATTTGGACAATAAACCCAAGACTGTAGAAAAAGGGGCCGTTATTGCGACGTGTGAACCAGTGGTGGATATCGTCGCCCGTCCTCAAGGATATTCTAATAGTCATCATTTTCAACTAATGCTGGAGAATCTTGAAGAACTTAGTAAGGAACAGCGAATAGCAGTGCAAAAATTACTCCAGGAATTCAAAAACTTATTCTCTACCTGTGACGCAAATGGTGGACGGTGGCACTGCTAACTAGTTCCCGGCACTATTCCCTCTTATTAGAGGAATCGTCGGGACCTTGGGCCTCACCTATCGTTCTTGTTAAAAAGAAGGACGGATCGACACGTTTCTGTGTCGACTATCGGAAACCGCAAGGCCTGATTACCGAAAAGACTCGGGAAGCTTGAGCTTCACCTCAGATTTTGACAGGGGGTCCGAAAATGACAGAAAAATAATTTAAAATTCAAAGTTTTATTTTTAGATGCATTTTTAATATTTTCTTTCTTTCTTTTGGGGGGAAGTGAAAGTATTCGGTTGACCGAAGCATGACATCAAATGCATGACATCAAATTGACGTGACCCGAACCCTGCAGGGAAATTTGATTGGATGATGCTCCTCAGATGAGTTCCATGTGACGTCATGCAACCAAGCGTTCGCTTAACCGAGAATGGGTGATTATACCCCTGCTGTCTGTAGTGGATGCTAGCGAAAAGAACTTTAACTTCTACTTTGTGTTAGTGTTTTGTTTCGCTCGCGTGCTTGCTTACCTCCCCTAGTAGCAATGGGTGATTGGCATTTCCTTGGCCGATGACCGGTTCAATTGGCTTCTCATCGTTATACGAAATGCAACGCTTGGCCCAGTATCCAAAACTTCATCTTAAAATGATGCATGGGATGTCCACTGCAGATACTGATTGGGCCAGTACCGAAAATTTCATCCTGAAACGGTGCTTGGGATTTGAACTGTCCAGGGTGCATGGGCCAAACGCCTGTATTTGACCATTGATACGCTGAATTGAAATAGTGCTTGGCCTAAGCACCGCAAACACCTTCCTCATCCGAGATAAACGAAGGAGAAGGCTACGCATGCGCGTTGTTCCGTTGTGAACAGACTACCCATAGACGACTACCGACCGCCATTATTTTACTACGATCTGTCTGTGCTGGGCTCCTTCTCACTCGCTTGCTTGCTTTGACAGACTCGCTTGCTTTGCACAGACTCGATAAATATAAGACGAAATAAATATGACTTATTAAATGGTATTTGTTATGGCTTCTTAACAGTTGTGATAATGTCTTAAAAGTAACTGTGCTGCTAACACTTGTGTTAGGGTTAAAATCGCAACAATTCTGTTATTATTTATAAAGTCTTTATTTATCGGCTATCCGTAATTAATCCGAACGTTTCACTGAAAAAAAAACGTTCTAACCAGCTCTAATAGTAATTAAATACTCTATATACATTTGCGTACAAAGTGCCGCCAGTTGTCAAATCAATTTTCTGTGATAGATTGGAAAACTATTCATGTATACGAAATCCCCTTCAACAAAATGAAATTTATATGTCGAAACCCGAATATTGAATACATTTTGCGGGTAAGATAAGTAAATACGGAAAAGGAAGAAATATGCCGCGCGCTTTTCAAATGTCATCCATAATTTTGTATCGGTAAATTCAAATTGTTATAAATTTCATAAATGCTTCATTAACAATATGTGTTTTTTCACAAAATTTTTATTTATTTTATCATTTAACACCAGTATTTTGAGTGTTTTTTACGTAATGTGCTTTATCTAAATTTTGAGTATTTGTTATATTTATAAATATGCCATCAATTTTCATTATTTGTAAATTTATATTCCTTTAATATAACAGTAAAGTTTAAAATTTTCATTCCCCCAAGATTGTGCCCAGAATCATACCAAAACATCAAAATATAAACAGTACCGGTTTCTAAATTGAGTCCTACTTAATGTGCTTTCATGATTAAGGAATTTTGACAAATGCATTGTCGCATCATGTTGCTTGAGTCTTTTTCACTTTCGAGTAAAATAAGACTAGTTAGATTTTGTGTTGTTGGAGTAGTGTCGGTCTTAGATCCATCAGTTGGGTCATTCCATGTCAAATCAACACAATTTTGGGAGATTTTCAGAACTGATGTCTCAGATTTTCATGATTTTTGGTATGCAGCAATATATCACAGACTTACGAAAAAATACCAAATTTCAGTTATGTAGCACAATTATTTTTGAAGTTATTAATTTTTAAACATTTAAAATTTTATGAAAAAAAATCATATTTTGGCACTTTTAGATGCCTATAGGCTGGCAACCAGTGATGGTATAAAGCTGAGAGTGGTCTCATTCTAAAGCTGTTGAATGGGATCAGGAGATAACAGGGCTTCGGAAATTTACGTTTTGCGAATACGATGTAGTAAAATTGTTTTCTTTTTTAATTATGTAATGTAAATAGAATGTCATTTTTAAATTAACTATTAATATGGACTGATTAAAATTCATTTTTTATTAGTTGTAGGTGATTAAAAATATACAACAGTACATTTTTTACAACTATTTAAAATCCTGGTAATAAGACATCTTTTAGAGCTGTAGAACATCATTGATTTTCTTTATTTTTAACAATATCTATTTTGTAAGTTAATAATTACTTATAGTAGCATGATCAAGTTTAGAAGTCTAATCCAAATATGCTGCGGAAAGCGGGATTGTGTATGCTTATAGTAGCTCTTGACAAAACTTATTTAGGTGCCTATCCAAATTTTCTGTTTAGTAGTGGATTTTGGTGATCCCTTAGGGGGGGGGGGGCTTGTAATAGATTTTTAAGTCTCCCGTTCCCCCTGTCACACACAATATTAAGTTAACATTCTGAAATATATAATTACGTTATTAATGCAGTGAAATAATTTTTGATATTTTGATTTTATTATTTCAATATTGCAATAATTTAGCGATTTTAATCAAGGTATGAGATAAGCATTGTTTGTTTTTATTTGTTATGATTTCCTTTGTTTATTTGATAAGGGTAGGAGCAACAAATAATTTCGTTATTAATATAATATTTGATATTTTGATTTTATTATTTCAATATTGCAATAATTTAGCGATTTTAATCAAGGTATGAGATAAGCATTGTTTGTTTATGTTTGTTATGATTTAAACTAGTTCTTTACTTTTGCTTACGTAATCTTTTGTCAGAATGCTAAAATATATTTTAATTTTTTGTCTTTTTTATTTGTTATTTTTGTGAGGTATTGTCTTTAGAATATTATTTGTTTGCATTATTTAATTTATTCTACTAAAAAGAGAAGGGGGCGGGGTCACAGACCCCCCCTCACATAAAAAGAAAAGTAATTAAATTTTATTAAACCGAATCTATATGTACATGTAAGCTTGTAATCTGTTTATAATTTATTTTTTCATAAAAATATTTAAAAGCCATTAAAATAAATCATAGCAAAATTAACAGCGACGATCAATTATCTCGGAAACCAGCGCCATCCGATCCGCCATATTGTTTACAATTGGCATCGGCAAGGCAAACTTGGGTTGGCGACAAGATTTTGTCGCCAAAACAAAAACGCGCCAAAAAGGACCCATACTAAAGCTGTTCCAAATATAACTATGAAATATTCTTCGTGGAATGCTTTCTAATATCTCTACACGGAAACAAATCGGCTCAGTTTCAAAAGTGGATTTTCTGATTAAGGGTGTAGTTCGAAAAAATTAAATCTCTTTCATGGTCTAAGTACACAAATTAGAATAAACTAATTGCACCAGGGGCTTAAAAAATTCAGAATGATTCTTCCTGAACTGTACTACACACCATAATAAATGAAACAACTGTGACTTTTATAGGAAAAAATTCTTTAACATGAAATGACGTGGCAGAAATTTTCCAAAAATGACATATCCTGCTAAATTTTTTATTTTTAAGAATTTTTTCGCAAAGCTTTGATATTGATACAGGTTTATCGGACTATAATCCATTCGAATTATAGTCCGATGAAACAGCCCGGTGCTGTTTACATTGGGTGATCGTTCATTTGGTGATCGTTCTGGCACCATTGTAGGGGATGCACAGCAGGAGTAAAGCACCCTTCCAGTGGTAGTTTTGACTGTCAACCATAAAGAAACGTGTATCGTCAGTTTGGGAATTTGAAATTGGTTCATGTTACGGATGGAAAGGCCATAGCATCATAAGCCCCCCCTTCTTCACAGAAGGGGGGGCTTATAATCGGGATTTTACAGTAGTACTACACTTATTATTTATACACTTGTTTCAAAATGTCTTTCTTTTTCTTTTCAGATCTAAAGAAACCAGAAACAATGAACAGGTCAGAAATAAGTGATGATTATTCCATAAAAAAGTATTCTAAACGTCATGCACGACGAAAAATAAATTTAGAAGTAAACACGTATATGACACAATTTACTGTAAAGATGATATGTGGTAAGTTTGTACAAAACACTGTAAACTCCTGTTGCAATTCGTTTATGTTGAATTATATTAATATATATTGGCAAATGCAAAAAAAATATGTGCATGTATACAAATAAACTAAGTTATATAATCAAATTATATGCAATTAACATAAGTCATGAATGGACTAATGTTTAATTCAGTCTAAAATTGTTTATTACATTAAAAAAAATGAATAATTAAATGTATGCTATTTTTACACCATTACTCAAAAATGATTAAAAAATTATGTTCTAAAAACATGTTATGTATTAAAAATCTGAAAGTTCACCTGTTCCTTGATTGTTAGCATATTTTTCCATTTTAAACAATGAAATTACTCTGTAGGTAGAAAAGTCAAAAGATTGCATCTAGTCATATCCAGAGTTGCCAACTCTCCTGATTTTTTTCCCAATTTTAATCATTTGTCATTTTAAAATGCACTTTTCAGTAAGTTCTATGATTTAGTATGACTCAAGCATTATGACAATACTGTTTCATATCAACTTCATTCAGAAATGATTTTAACAAGATTTCTGCTAAAGGTCTCTCATTTTGACAGGATAAAAATTTCTGAAATAGTGTCACTTTTAGCTTATACAAAGATGTTAATTCTGTGCCGAGTTGCTCCAAAATGCAAATCTTGTGCCGAACTGCGTTTTAGCCGATTTTTGCGCCGAATACGTCATTTTGACTCTTTGTTAATTTTTTGCCACGTTTGCAAACTTTGCTTTTCTTATATGTATATATTGTAAGTGTTGACTCTAGATTGATTTTGCAGGGCGCAGTGCCCGGCGGCCCTTTTATCGTCTTTTTAGCGCCCGGCGGCCCTATTTCTCTTCTTTATGCGCCCTCCTGCTTTTACATTTTTATTATTATTAGTCAGCAATCACCACTTTTTATTTCTTACATACCATTTGCGTCCCATCACGAAAATACGTTAATGAAAACGGCTCTTTCACAGAAATCGATTGAGTACAATAACTCCATAAAAATAGGTTCAATTGAAAGCGGCCCTTTCATGAAAACCGTCTATGAAATCGGATCTTTCCCACAAATGCCTTTTTCAAATATTCTATTCTTTCAGATTGAAATACTGTTACTGCCTTCTTCATTGCATTTGCGCGAGCCAAGTAACCCGAAAAGGGGCCTCTCTAGTATGTTTTGTTTTTGCTGACTCAATGAGAAGCCCGATCGGCCGGGCAGAACTACCTGGGCATTTCACTTAGGAGTTGGGGGAAGAAAATACGTTTGGGAAAATCAAAATTTTCTTAAGTTATCTAAAAATTTGCGATTCCATCTGTCAATCCTCAAATATCGGTAGCTACGTTTGATAAATAAGTAGTTGCGAATTATCAAACAATCATTATTCCAGAGTTCGTCGCCGGCTGTATATAGTTATTGCTCTTTATGTTTTTAATACTTTTGCGCACTAGCATTTTTTTTCCCCCCTGAACGATTTCCTCTTTTTAATCGGCTTTCTTAGTACATATTATTCTTAATGTATAACAGCTATTTACTAACCATACATAATTAAGGATGATACAGAAAGTATGCCATAGCAAAGCAAAGTTTTCAAGTAAAAAGGTGTCGCATAACACAGGTAGAGCTAAAATCCATGAGTTTTAAATCAATAAAAGCAAATGTAGAAAGGTAAAAAGTAGATAAAAATATAGGCTATATGAATAGATAAAAGCTTTATGAAAAATAAATTATTTAAAATATGTTAAACTGTATTCCATACCTTTGGACAATTCTGTGAGTTAAAAAAATATTTATTTTATACCTGCTAAAAAACTTACATGTGGTAATTATTTTTATTTATTTAAAGAATAGTGCTTTTTAAAAATCTTATATTCACTTTTCATGAATGAGAAAACATTAAATTAGAAGTGAAAGATTAAGAACAAATATATTTCAGTGATTTGATATGGTGTTGTACATTCCAACCATTGGATTTAATACAAAATTTGTATGAAAATTTGCATGACCCAATTTCTATAGTTATCAATTGAAGGATGAGTTGAATTGTTTGATGCAATTCCAAATAATGTCTAATAGTAATAAAGGTATATATTCAGTCACTTTAAAAATCTTTAGATTTATTATTAAATTTTATACATCCTGCACTGTGCAGAAATTTTATTATTTTTATTACATGCTAAGCACATCATCCTAATCCACTTATACTGACAGTCCTTTTCTGTTTAAAAGTTTGTACCAATATAGGTGAAATATCATAATATGTGAATGTGATCCAGTAATTGTGGTCCAGTAGTGATAGTGTGATAAAATTGAGGAACAAAAATTAACAGTCCCTCTACCTTCCCCTACTGCTTAACAAATCATGTCTGGCTAAAAATTTCTGAAACCTTCTTCAATAAATGTACTATTCTTATAAATAATAAACATCTACATCACGTAATTTTGAGAAAAAAAATTAAGCAGAAAATTCAAAATTACTTAGATTAAAACTTCTTTTTTTTTAATCGAAAACTTCTAGTTATGTACAGATTTAATTCACATATTTATGTCATGTTTAGAGCAAAATATTATCAACAAATCATTTTTCCTATTTCGCTTACACTTACTTCTACAGGATATTTTCTCCAAAAGAAGGGAGGGGGACTAAAGACAAACTGGAAAAAATCAAACTATTCATTGTAAGTCAGAACACATATTACAACTGTACATGTTAAATTTTCGGGGATCAGATAGTTTCAAACCAGTTTCTAGATATGTTATCTACCTGTACATTCTCGTAGAACCCCAAAGTGCTCTTTTTAAAATTTCCCCCCAGGCGGCCCTTTTTTCTAGAGTCAACACAGTCAATTTTATGCTCCAAAATCATGTTAATTCTTATCCCAAATCTTAGTTTTCCTCGCGGAAGCTAAATTTTTTGTGCTCCCAAGGTGCTCCCAAATGAAATTTTATCTGCTCCCGGGGTGCTCCCAAATCGAATGTTGGAGTTAACATACCTGCTTATACTAAGATAGGGGCATAAAGGTTTTTCAGTGTAGTCAATAAAACATAAAATGCATCGCCGATAAATTTTCTTTCCAGTAACCCCCAAAATGCGGTTGTTTAATTTGAATAGATATTTGCTGTCGCCTGAGAAAGCTGTTGAGCTGTGGGAAGAAAAACGTTTGTTTCGTAGAGGATTGTTCATGTTTCTTTTGAATCAGACTGCATTTGCTGACATTAATTTTGCCATCAGTTTTATGCATGCATGCACCAAAGAATGAAAAACCGTCATTGGGAGGGGGGGGGTCAAATACCAAAGATGTTCCAAGATATATTTAAAATAAAAAAGAATGCTTATAAAAAAGAAAATAAATGTACAGCTTTAGTATTGCCTACATGTTAGTGAGTTTTAAGTTTTGGCAATGGTAATTAGTACAATCCTGGCAATTTGAATAGATCAAGCAGCCTGTGGTATGCTTCCTTTCAGTAAACTCTTTGAAATTCTGTGCTAAAAGAAAACCCTCATGTAGAACACAACTGTGACATTTTGGAATCATTAATCTTCTTCAGACCCAATTTTAAATACATTACATGCTTTTATTTGGGCATTTTTAAGTAGATAACCTAATATATTCACTTATTTCTTTAATCTTTAAAGTGTGGGAAATGAAAAATATATAAATTTTTTTTTCTTGTCTATCAAGTCGGAACATTCATATTCCAAGCATGTCAATAATTATATTTTCTGAACATTGTGAAATTATATTGCAATATTTAATCATTCTTAATTATTGTATTTTAACTGTAAATTTAATTTTGGTCTTGTTTAATTTCATGTATTTGCAGCTGCTGTGCGAATGTCGAGTAAAGAAATAACTGACTTTGAAGTGCACAAATATGTCAAAAACTGACTGATGAGGTCATGTGATAAGGATGGAGGACGAATGCAGAGGGCCATCTTTAAGGCAAAAGACGTGGAGCAATAATTTTTTTTTTTTGTAATTAAAAATAAACCTTTTTTAAAAAAGCAATATTTCTATTTGTTATTGTTTTGGTATATGCTTACACAAACACGGAATGAAATACATTTAATTCTGTAAAGTTCATTGAAGTGTTTAGATTTCAAAAAACAGATTTACATTATTTTTATGCGTAAAAATTATTTTAAATGTTACTGATATAATTGATCACTTACTATTTTTAATCTTTTTTGGGGAGGGAAAGACACAGTTGCTACTGGTCAGGGAAAATTTGGAGAAGTCGAAATTTCATTTTGGAAAAAAAAAGTCTGGGAGAAGTCTGACAAAAACATAAATTTTAACCCAAACCCTGGAAATCTTTTAACTCTGTGATTGGACCTGGGAAAATTATCAGAAATCTGTGTTTGTAAACAATGTCAACGTCTAATCTTACTTTGGGAAGCTGGAAATATTAAAGAAGGTATCCAAAGTTGACGTCCTGAACGTAAAAATAATCTGGATTTTTGTCACGGAAAAGTCGTACATTTTTTTTTTTTTTTCAGAAATTGAGTAGCAACCCTGAAAGATATCGTAGCTCTAAAAGTTTTGAAAGACAAATGAAATCAAAATTTTGCCTAAGACTCCAGATAATAAAATTCAGAGCTCTCAATTGTATATGCAACTTCAACACTAAAATTTTTACTACAGATGAATCCCGTTCTATCGAAGTCCAAGGATCCGATGAAATCATCTAGTTATAGCAAAATTCCATAGTAATGATATTGTGAGTTCCTATATAATTTGATATGGGGATTAATAAAGCCTTCAATATAACAAGATTTTTATTGTAACAGACTTTGTTAAAACAGGATTCAACTGTATTATTATTATTAGCTTGTTAAATATTGCCATTTTTTATTGAAAGCAATGTAAAATTATGTAAATAGCAGATTTATACAAAGTAAATATATTGAAGAATAGTTCATAAAAGCAAAAGTTTTCAGTCTGGTGGGGACTTCCACGTCTTGGTTACAAATAAGAAGACCGATCTTATTTCTTCAGTCTTCCTTTAGAGCATAAAGTTTTGTATTGCTGCTTGTCTGTTTAAACTGACATTTCAGTGATTAACCCTCTCGTCACCGAATTATGAAAAATCAGAGAAAAAAAAATCTGTCTAGCATTTAATGCATCTGAAATACTATTATAAATCATGCAAAAATATTTTTTTCTAATTTTGATTAATATTAGATTTTTCTAATATTAATTTCTACATTTTCGAAGCATTTTGTTATGCTAAAATTAATTTAAAAGGATGCACATATTAGGTAAAGGTTGAGGAATAAGAAAAAAACTATACTTACCTTAATAAGAAAAAAAAACTGTAAAAAAGCAGCGTAAATATTTCCTTAATTTTTCTCATGAAACAATGAAGTGAAAACTGTAAGAATGATCTAAATTGACTAGTACTGCAATCTAGGCACGATTTATGCATCTAGTTAAGAGCCTCATATACTTTCTACATGAATTAATGATATTGATATCAGTGAAAGAAAAAAATACTAAATTCAATTGTTTTCTCTCTAAATATTGCTATTTGAAGTAGGAGCCTCATACGAGGTTCAGGGTGACGAGAGGGTTAAGTGCTTATTAATAATTGCATTGATATAGAATAAATATCTTGTGAATATAATCTTGTGTTACTCTTGGTCAAATTTTCATTAAATTCATAATATTAATTTTAGTGAGTGAATGCATGGGCAGTCCTCATAAATCCATATCTCTACATTAATTATTTAATATTACAGAGGTAATTTTAAATAATATAACTTCATTTAAATAAGTTTATGCTATCTTTTAGAAGGGATATAGAGCATACAAAATTTCTATGTTAATTACTTAATTAAAAATAAAGCATTTTTAATTGTATGTTTACAAATATTAATTACATATATCTTAATTAATCCATAATACATTAAACAATTAACAATTAAAACTACATAGTTGATATAATAATTTTGTAACTGTTGTGCTAAATTTACTTTTAATATCTATTTAGTAAATTTATAAACATATATACATCTTTTAATCAACTAATTTAATGAAAAAGAGTCATGTAAATAATAAAATCTCATATTTCTGTCAATCTATGTGTTTTTCAAAAATAAACAAATAATGTAATTGGTTATTCACAAAAATGTAGGGAATTTAGCTTGCAGTAATTGTTTTAAATATTAATTGTATGAATCTCACAATGAAAAAATAATGGCAGGTCATACTTCATATGAGGCTTTGCCAGTCATAGTAACTCTAAAAGTGCATGGGCCAATTCCTATAAATCCATACCAGTGTGTTAAAAATTCATTGGTAAGTGAAACATCAGATGGTGCTTTGACCATCCTTACACATAAAGTGAATGGGCCAATTCCCCTAAATCCACGTCCAGCGCGATGAAAACCCATTGGTAAGTGATACCTTGGCACGCGCTACGTCCAATGGGACATAAAGTAGGTGGATCCATGCACTTTCCCCACATACGGCCCAATGTGTTTTCATTGGCAATTGGTAACGCGTACGGTCGATGGCCAGGGTGAAATTGCTAGTAGGGTCTGCTCTTCAATTTTGTAAACTGTTACTTTACATAGGTTTCTTCCTTGCTTTACGATTTGCAAAATCTTCAATGATGTCATCAAATTTTAATCTATCGGTGATATCACTTTCGATTGCCAAAAGAGCAAGACCGCTTAAATTTTTTCGAGAAAGAGATGTTCTTAAATGATTTTTAATATGCTTCAAATCTGAAAAAGAGCTTTCACTGGAACAATTTGTTAAAGGTATGGATAAAACTGTTCTTAAGGCAGTTTCTACATTTGGAAATGTATGTCCAATATTTAATGATTTCATCATTTTGAGCTTATCAACAATTTTTAAATGCCGACCGAGTTGTATGGTGGGTAAAGCACCGTACTCCGGTTTCGGGTTCAACTCCCGGCGGCCGGTGTTCGATCCCCGATTGGGCGTGTTTGTCTATGTGTCCGTCCCTTCATAGGGGGTAACGTGGCCGCCCACTGGGTGCCCTCCATAATAAAATGACCACACCTTCGGGTAGTTATGGCAAAGGCTTGTGGCCAGTGCCTGCCTTAGAAAAAAAAATTTAAATGACTACTAAAGTTGTTAAACTGTAGAAATTCACAGCAAATTCTTCTTCAATGTCATCTGAGTAAATATTTTGAAAAGCTTTTGCACATTCTTGAATAATGTCTTCTGAGAAAGTCTTATTATACATAAATCCGAATCTAGACTCCAAGAAAGCATATGCAGATTTTCTTTTATCTAATTCTGTGATGATAGAGTCACAAATTACATAATGGACTTGATATAGAAAGCGTTCTCATTCTATAAAAACAGCAGCAGTAGATGAACTTTCATCAAGCATTTAGCAGATTTTTAGA
This sequence comes from Cheiracanthium punctorium, assembly GCA_038373885.1. NCBI lineage: Eukaryota > Metazoa > Arthropoda > Arachnida > Araneae > Cheiracanthiidae > Cheiracanthium > Cheiracanthium punctorium. The sequence goes on along the minus strand of JAWZYV010012656.1, from coordinate 179,093 downwards.
ACTTGAAGCTGTATATTTCCTTGTTTCAACTAATACTTCTACTTCCTTTTCATATTCTGAAAAATTGTTTCTCACAGTGTTTATGAAATCAATTAATGAGGAATATAATGAGACAATACCAGTCATTTCGCAGTCAACAGATTGAATTGTTTTGCTGACACTATGCATTCTTTGCAAAATGCTGTCCCAAATGACTGTCATCAGTGCTGATTCGAACTGTTTTAATTTTAAAAATAATGAAGCAGTTTCATGCCTTGTAATAAACTCTCATTATCACATTCTGAAAGGAGAGATAAAGTGTTTAAAATAACACTGTAATTCCTTTTTAATGCCTTAACTGCATCCGCATTGGCAGACCATCTTGTTCCTGACAACGACTTTAAAGTTAAATTACCACACTTTGTAATTAAATTTGTAGTTAACCCATTTGTGCCTAGATATTTTTGCGACTTTCTTCGATTTTCGCCAATATCAGCAGTAATAGATACATTTCTGATGTCAACTTCTTGAACAACGGATGATTTCTTTTAAAATATTTATGTATAAAAATTAAAGTGTCAGCATCCTACTAGGTCATATTAAAATATTTTGTGGAGTTGAGGTTCAATACTCGTGAATAAAGGCTAGGAAAAATAAATGACGTTTTCGACTGATAGCGATAATGCCGTCCCAAAAAAGGGACGCTAGGCATAAATGGGTTAATAATTCCCATTTATGGGTTGACACTGAGAAAAAGTTGTACAAAGTCTGAACAAAGCCAAAGAAAGACACTGCCTGATAACAACATTCTGCAGCACTGGTTCCAACAAGATTTAAGGGATGTGCAGAGCATGGAACATAATCAATCAACGGAAAGTCTTTTTTCAAACGTGCCTGAAGACCAGAATATTTACCTGACATATAAGAGGCATTATCAAAAGATTGCCTCCGACATTATTTAAGCTGAATTTTGGCTCTCTCAAGGAAATTGATAATGACTTCATGCAGATGTTGTGAGCTGTGCCCATGAATCGCAATAAATTTTAAAAAGCGTTCCACACATTCAACCTTCTTTCTCCACATAGCGCAAGACTATAGCTAGTTGATCAGTATGACAAATATGAGGCGTTGAATCAACAATTATGCCAAAGTATCTCGCTTCTTTAACTTCACATAATATTTCTTGAAATACTTTGTTTGACATGACATCAGTCAACTCTGTAACAATAGTTGACGATAAGTAGTTAACACTACCTTTACCTTTATTTCCATGTGATTTTATATGCTCAGCTAAAAACAGATCAAAAGAACGCAATAGCTCTAAGTCCAAGAAAATTTCCATTCTGTAATGACCCAAAAGTCTCATTATCTCCAAAACATGCAATTCCACGTTGAGATATGAACTTAATAACTGGTACTATTCGATATAAAATCTTCCAATATTCACATTTAGATTTATATTGGTTAACAAGATTATTATCAATTCGATTTGCTGCAATAGAGCGCTGTGAAAAGGAATATACTGATTTTCTATAAAAATCTGAATTTTCATGGGACGATAACCTTTCTGAAATGTTCCTCCAGTCAGAATAGCCATCACGACATAACGCTTGATCACTGGAATTGAATTGGTTATTGCCATACAGTTTACAAATGTAACAAAACATTACTTTACAGCTGGAAAAATAGAACAACCAGTCCCTTTTGACTACTTTCCCATTTTTCTTTTTGCGGAAAAAGTCTGTGTCTTGACACATTCGCTCATTTTTCCCAGACAGTTTTTTAGAGTTCTGAAGTAAATTCATATTTTGATTAGCTTCATTGTGAATGAAATGTTCTCTGAGTTCATCTGTTATTGGTGAGGGCAGAAAGATGTCTAGCTTTATCAAATACTTAGCAACAGCTCTTTCTGGATTAAAAGAAAGGAAATGCAGAATGAACAAAAGCTTGTAATCTCAGGCAAAGGAATTTAATATGGAAATTTTAATGTTTGCCTGATAAAATAATGTTATTTTTTGCCATTTTGGAAAGTTTCGGTTATTCTTTTTGCATCGCCAGATTTTCGATGCAGTTTCTGCAATTGTATCGTGTCGCATACATTTTAAACTGCAAAGCGATACTGCTTATTTTCAACGTTGTGTAATGTACAATGTTTTAAATACCAATATGTGTGTGTGGGGGGGGAGGAGGAACTTTAATATACGAATTTTGAAATGATATTTATTGATAGAAACATAGAAAACTTTACTTAGAAAACAAAAAAGGGGAGGGGAGCCCAAAATGAGACTGAGCTTCCCCTCACTTCAGAGGTTAATCGGGCCCTGGGAAACTGAACGATATTACGAGGAAAGACTGCTATCCTCTCCCGCGAATAGGTGATATTTTGGTTGCTTTGGATGGAAGCCAGTGGTTCTCTACGTTGGACCTAAAGAGCGGGTATTGGCAAGTCGAAATCCGACCTGAAGATAAAGAAAAGACAGCTTTTACCACCGGACAAGGACTCTGGCAGTTTAAGGTAATGCCTGTCGGTCTTTGCAATGCCCCCGCTACTTTTGAAAGACTAATGGAAACTGTATTACGTGGATTTTCGTCTGAGGCCTGCTTAGTATATTTAGATGACATTATTATAGTGGGAAAAACGTTTGAAGAACATTTAAATAATATTCGTAAAGTGTTTCTCAGATTACCAAATGCTAACCTTAAACTAAACCCGAAGAAATGCAAATTTTTACGAAAGAAGTTACTTATCTTGGTCACGTTATTTCTGCAGACGGAGTTAAGACTGATCCACAAAAAGTTAAAGCAGTTGTCGATTGGCCTCGTTCGGAAACGGTACATGAACTGCGAAGTTTTCTCGGACTGTGCACCTATTATCGCCGTTTTGAAAGAAATTTCTCAACAATAGCGAGACCTTTACATAAATTGACTGAAGCCCAAGCAAGTTTTAATTGGACAGAGAAATGCGAGAAATCGTTCATTAGTTTAAAGCAGGCGTTAACGACGTCACCTATTTTGACATATCCCCGGACTGACGAAGACTTTATCTTCGATACAGATGCCAGTAATGAAGGGATAGGAGCCGTGCTTTCGCAGAGAACAGAAAAACGGTGAACGTGTCATAGCTTACTTCATCAAGAGCTTGGGTAAGCCAGAGAGAAATTATTGTGTCACTCGCAAGGAATTACTGGCTATTGTTAAATCTATTGAGCATTTCCATCACTACCTCTATGGACGGAAATTTCTTCTCCGGACTGATCATGCTTCCTTGAGATGGCTTTTGAATTTTAAAGAAACTGAGGGGCAGATAGCTCGCTGGATCCAAAGGCTACAGGAGTATGAGTTCGAAATCAAGCATCGCAAAGGAACTTCGCACGGAAATGCAGACGCTCTCTCCAGACGACCTTGTAAAGAGGACTGTAAACACTGGGTGAACGCCGAGAAAAAGTACGGGACGGAGACGGATACTTTCGTGAAGGTTTTGACTGCAACGACTGTGGATCGGTGGACTTCGAGTGAAGTGCAGAGAGCACAGTTAGAAGATTCAAATATTAGGCCAATTTTGGAGAAGAAACTAAATTCCGCGGATCGACCTTCTTGGCAAGAGATCGCGCCAGAGAGTTCCGCTACAAAGCAATACTGGGCTCTTTGGGATTCTTTACATCTTAAGGACGGTGTTTTATATCGGAATTGATAGAGCGATGACGGAAGATCAAGCCGATGGCAATTAATTCTTCCACGTAGCAGAGTTCCAGAGGTTCTGCGGGCGATTCATGATAGCGCAAGTGGAGGGCATTTTGGAGTGATGAAGACGTTAAATAAAACCAGAGAGCGATTTTATAGGGATCCACTTCGTGCTGATGTTGAAAAATGGTGTAGAGAATGCCAAGATTGCGGTGCCCGGAAAGGACCTAAAATAAAAACCAAGGGTCGTTTGCAGCGCTATAACGTTGGCGCACCTTTCGAAAGAGTGGCTTTAGATATCCTGCCTACAACATCGAAAGGCAATCGATACGTCTTAGTTCTGATGGATTACTTTACCAAATGGCCAGAAGCGATTGCCATCCCAAATCAGGAAGCTTCAACTGTAGCTGAAGAACTCGTTCGAAACTGGATCTCTTATTACGGAGTGTCTATGATGTTACATTCGGATCAAGGTAAAAATTTTAATTCAGCACTATTTTCGGAGCTCTGTGAATATTTGGGAATCACGAAGACTCGAACAACATCGTTACATCCCGAGTCCGATGGCATGGTCGAAAGGTTCAATCGAACAATTTTGAATCATCTTTCATTATTTGTTTCGCAGAATCAAACCTACTGGGATACATATTTGCCATTCTTCCTCCTGGCTTACAGAAGTGCGGTTCATGAGACGACCGGATATTCTCCATCAGAGATGTTGTTCGGCCGTCCTCTTCGATTACCGTGATATTGTTTTTGGACGACCATGTGATACGCCCTCCTCACGGAATGATTACATGAGTAATTTAGAAGCACGATTAGAAAGAGTTCATTCGTTTACCAGAGAGTGAATCAATTTGGCGAGTGACCGAATGAAGATTCGTTACGACGCCAAAGCAACGAATCACCAATTTAAGGAGTGTGATCAAGTTTGGCTGTATAACCCAAAACTAAGGAGAGGTCTGAGTCCTAAGTTGCAACAGAACTGGGAAGGACCTTATATAGTTGTCAAGAAATTGAACGATGTTATCTACAGAGTCCAGAAGTCGCCCAATTCAAAACCGAAAGTCATCCACATTAATCGTTTAGCTCCATATGGTGCTACTGATCATAATGTTGTGTGATTAGACTGCCGGGTCGTCAATTTTTTTTAAAAGAGGGGAGCAGTGTTGCGAAAAAATAACTTAATTTGCTCTCGTATTGAATGCGCCGCCGTGAAACTAGTTTTACAAGCATAATAGCGAAGTCCTCAGATAATGGTAAACCTTTGGAAGTAACACTGTAGTCTTGGCGACAAACTTGGCGATCGTTTTGGCGACTTGGCGACGGATTTGGCAACCTTGGCGACAAATGGTGGCTTCTAGAAAATTCATGTCTCGAGACCATATTTCAATTTGATAAGATTGTTCCAGAAATTTCTCGGCAATTCTGGTGACGTCATCATCTCTATAAAAGCGCTAGGATTTCTCTCCGCGGAGTCCAGTTCAGTGATAGACTTTGAAGCGCACAGTTGACTCTGTGATACGAATAGCTTTATTGTTGTGCTTATTTATGATTTTAGTTAGTGCATGTTAATGTTTCTTGTATTATTTTGAGCTAATGAGCTGCGAGCGGTGGAATAAAGTGTTATTTTTGTTTACTGTGCTCATTGGTCTGCTTTAAAATACACCCACTTAGCGATTTTCGTAACAATATGCTAGAAATTCTTATCCAGACTCATTTTCAAACTGAAGAAGAATCACACATTCACTGTATAAAAGAATATACCCCAGTAACTAAATAAGTGCTATCATTTAGTATCTTGCAACAGAATAACAATAAATCACCTGACATTGGCAAGGTTGATAGCCTAATCTTAAAAAACACACAAATTAAAATCAATAGACATCCTAAAAATTTTTAGCAAGTGTCTGTCCTTGGGTGTTTTCCCCAGACCTTGGGAAATTGGTCTAATAATATTAAAAATAAAATTAAAAAAAGAGCGTGTGTACAGAGTACACGTATCAGAAGTGAAACTTCTTTGGCGAGATTGATTAAAATCTGTTCGATTGCCAAATAAGTAGTCAGAGATAAAAATTAAAGACTAAAATTAAAGATAACATTTGAAAACAGATCAAAAGTGAGATGTTGTAGGTATTGTCCGGCGCTGAGGAGAAGAGACTTGACTCCTCCCCTCCGAAGTAAGAGTCCATTTTACTGCGTGGTCGCGGGGTGTAGGGTTTCAGGTGGGGAAAAATTTAAATGCCGCCATTTGGCGTTTCCTCTGCCTACAGCACAATACAAACACTTCTCAGCTTTACACGTGTTGCTTTCAATTATTTCTTTATTCCCTTATATTTAAGGTTCATTTTAAAGAGAACCATTTTTTTCAAAACAAAATATGTCAGCAAAAGGAAAAACAATTCGCTCAAGAGAGAGGAAAATAATAAATAAAGTTACAGAATATTTTGAAAATGAAGCAAAATCTGGTGAACCACTGATTCCTATCAAGCAGTCTCAAAAGCGTGCTTCGGCTGCTACTGGTGTTTCACTTAGCACCATTAAAATAATAAAAAAAACAGGCTCTTGCAGATCCAGAACAATTGTCTTCCCCAGGAAAGAACAGTAAACGCCCGGATAGCCGAAATGCTGTTCTGGACAGTTTTGATCTTTGTGTCATTCGTAAAGTCGTGCATGATTTTTACATGGAAAAGAAAATGCCCTCGCTTACCAGACTAATTCCAGTTGTGAGAGAAAAGATAAACTTCCCATGGAAAAAGGATACCCTGAGAAGAATGCTATATAAAATCGGCTTCAAATTTAAACGCTGTCAAACACAGCGCAAGCTTTTGATTGAACGTCCTCAAATAGTTGCCTGGCGATTCAATTTTCTGAGAGAAATGAAGAAATTTCGTCAAAATAAGAGACATGTAGTATATTTAGATGAAACCTGGACAGATAACAATCTTTCGTTTGAAAAATGCTGGCAAGACGAAAAAATCGGTGCATTTTGCAAAGAAAGGGCTGCAAGCCGTTTAATTGTTGTGCATACTGGATCAGAAAAGGGATTTGTACCTAATGCAGATTTGATATTTAAAGCTGGTTCTGCTTCTGGAGACTATCACGGTCAAATGAACTTTGATAATTTTGAAAAATGGGTAAAGGAAAAACTTCTTCCCAATATTCCAGCAAAATCAGTAATTTGTATGGATAATGCAGCCTACCACACAAAAATTTTCGATCCCGTACCCAGCAAATATGCAAATAAAGAGCAAATGTGTAAATGGCTTGAAAAAAACAAAATTTCTCACGATAAAAGCATGAGAAAGGTAGAATTATTTGATCTAATTTCGAAAAACGCATCTTCTAAAAAAAATACTGTATCGATGAACTTCTCCGACATCATGGCCATGACGTATTAAGGCTCCCACCTTATCACTGCGATCTCAATCCAATTGAGTTAGTGTGGGCAGCAGTAAAACGACATATTAAAGAACGGAATGTGAGCGACCTCAGCTTCGAAAACATGAAAAATATGGCAAATGAAGCTTTAAAATCCATAAGCGATGAAATGTGGAATAAATGCTGCAAGCACGTAATAAATATAGAAGAGAGTTATTGGGAAAATGATGAAATTATCGAAGAAACAGTGGACACTGTTATTTTCAATGTTGAATCGGACTCTGGTACTGACAGTAGCTCCGAAAATAGTTCAGATTCTTCAGATTATTGTGAAAATTAAAAATTTTATATAAATACCCATGTAATGTTATGAAGGTCGAGAAAAGGAAGAAAAATAAAGATGTATTACATCTGATAGTATACTGTTGCATTTATTAAACAGAGTGCATGCATTTTCGGACTCTCTAATTTACCATGCACGCACACACCATACGCAGATTGCCTTTGCAATAATCATTGGAATCGAATACAATTCCTAAAATCAGCAGTCAGATTTTTCCCCCCCAATTGACATTAAACAGAAAGAGTTGTATAAAAACAGATATATAAATTATTAAAAATAACACAACTGTTTTTACACTGGATTATAATATTGCAGAAGCTAAAGAAAGATGTATTATAAACAATACGTAATGTTTATCCTGAAGAGGGAAAGACGCAAATCGATCTTTTTTATTAAAAATTTTATTGTTTTAAATTTAAAGAAATAAAACCGGAGTTAATAATTCTTTACTAATATGAATAAAACGGGCACTGTATGAGCAAAGTAATATAATTCTTCATAAATTCTCAGTTGATTGCGTCTAGTTTAAGCGTAAGCAGGGCGAAGTCTTTTTATTCCGAAGTACCCAAAATCATAGTGCAAAATATAACTCTTAAAGGGTGCTAAAAGTAGAAATATGGCATTATCGTTTCGCCAAATTGCAGAAATCCACCCAAACCCGGGAAAGATCGCCACATACCACGTGATGTAGGCGGAGCCAAGTCTCTTCTACTGATCGTCGGACTATAGTCAAAGGTTTGAGGCATAGTATTAAAAGATTTTTAAAAAATTAATGTAAAAATATTTTACAAGTTCGTTTGGTTAATTTTTCAGTATTAAAATAAAATTTGAAAATAGTAAATAAAATAATAAATATACTAAGCACACTAAGTCATTAGACAAACATAAAAATCATTTAATATACATGGATTTAAAATTTTAAATTACAATGAGGATGTATACAAAAAGACTATATAAAATATTACTTACTTGGATATCGGTTTTTGTGATAGTTTGTTAATAACAATAAATATAAATCAGTTTCAAAATATTGGAGATTCTGATCAAAATATAACATTGATAATTGACTTTACCAACTGTAAGTCAGCGCTCCAGCATTTTCGTCTCCGAGTTCACAATGTGTGTTTACATTGCTTTCTTAAGAACGAATGTAGCACAAAGAGGAGAAAGAAAACTCTCTGCAGCAATAGAGTATAGCATGCTTACTATTTTTGTCTCTTTCTGTCTGGCGATCTATCCGGTAGCTCTCTCTGTTAAAATCCAAAATTGTCCCAGCCTCATCATGACGCTATTGCCGTGACGCGACCTTGAAATTTCTCTGCTCAACGCGCCTAAAGAAGTTTCACTTCCAAAAAAAAAAAAAAAAAAAGTGGCCCTTAGGCTTACAGGCGAATATGTTTATTGAATGCTACAGCTAAGGCCGCGTTTCCACTAGACCTTTATTTTCCTTACTGCGCTTATCGCCACTAAATACTCCACCCCAAGCTGCTGTTTTCGTCTCTACGGTTGGTTTTTATCCCATAAAAACTTCTGATTCTCCGCCTCTAACGCCATAAGACTCTCTTAACCCCATTGGCTGGTTCCATAAGAAACGCTCTCTCAAGCATTCCAATATGGAGGTCGCGAAAGTGAGAAAGTAATAAGGCGGTCGCGAAAGTGAGAAAGTAAATTAGAAAAGAGGAGAAAGAAAAGTCTCTGCAGCAATAGAGTATAGCATGCTTATTATTTTTGTCTCTTTCTCTCTGGCGATCTATCCGGTAGCTCTCTCCGTCTGTTAAAATCAAAAATTGTCCCAGCCTCATCATGACGCTATTGCCGTGACGTGACCTTGAAATTTCACTCTCATTTCGCCTAAAGAAGTTTCACTTTAAAAAAAAGTGACCCTTAGGCTTACAGGCCAATATGCTTATTGAATGCTACAGCTAAGGCCGCGTTTCCACTAGACCTTTATTTTCCTTACTGCGCTTATCGCCGCTAAATACTCCACCCCAAGCTGCTGTTTTCGCCTCTACGGTTGGTTTTTATCGCATAAAAACTTTTCATTCTCCGCCTCTAACGCCTCTAAAGACTCTCTTAACCACATTGGCTGGTTTCATAAGAAACGCTCTCTCAAGCATTCCAATATGGCGGTCGCGAAAGTGAGAAAGTAAATTAGAAAAGAGGAGAAAGAAAACTCTCTGCAGCAATAGAGTATAGCGCATGCTTATTATTTTTGTCGGCTTATTATTTTGTACGGTCTGAGAGTTACATATTTTTGTAAGAATAAATAGGCTCTTAATTTTTTTTTTTTTTTTTGGTTCTTAATCATCAATTTTCATCACACTATTCCGAATTGCTTTAAATCTGCTCTGGACAAAATAGATGCAATCAATTGACCTAAAAAATCTAAAGGGAAAAGAAAAAGACTTGGTGCTCAATCTCAGTCCATGATTTCATACACACATAATAATAATTCCGTCATCCTTCCTTTTGAGTATATTTATCCCTTATGTTTTAATTACAGTAATCCCCCCTATAACACAGTAGATTCGTTCCGCGTTATAGGAAAACGCATCGTAGGAGTATTCTCGTATAACGCGCTCTATGACCCCGTATAACGCGTTATGTACGAATGATTCAAGTAAATCAAATATTAAAGAAAAACTAAATATGTGCAACTTATTATAATCAAACTAAGAACATTTTAAATAAAACACTTACAGATATGTAACTAAAAAACAGGTAATTTTGAAAAAAATTACATAATTCCAAAAATAGTTATGTTACATGTTTATTCGCTGTCGGAGCTATCCGAAATTACGTTCCGCCGACATCTTTTTCTTAAGAAAATCTTCAAATATTTCACAATTTGAAGCTTTGTTATTCTCTTTACTTAAGAGCATATCTTCTTGTTCGTCTATAGTAATTGAAATTTCTCTATCTAATGATTCTTCGTTTTTTATTTTATGTTTTTCCTGAATTTTTACATATGGTGCAAGACAGTATTGAAGATTTATTTTAAATTCACTAGATCGTTCCTCAGAAGAATCGCAATTTATAACAAGTATGTACTATAACGTGGGAAATCCCCGCGTTATATGGGGAAAAAAACGTGTTATACGAGGGACATGAAATCGCGTAATATGAAAACGCGTTATAAGAGTACCGTGTTATAGGGGGATTACTGTAGTCACTCTTTTAATAATATTTCTATCTCCTTTTGCTTTTGGCTCACAGCTATCCGAGGTGTCGCGTAGATCTGTGATAAGATCCGTACAACTTAACTAATAACTTAAATTAGGTTGTACCTAGCTTGGCTAGGACATTCCGCATTTGATTTTTGTCCTGACGTCTGGAGTTCGATTCCCGCGGTCGCTCTTTTTCGAGGATGGGCTTTTTTTACTGTTGTTTTTGTTTTATTTCAGTTGAAAAAATAATAAGGGATTACTATATACTTTATAATTTTTTCTGTTATTTATTTTCCTATAATTAATAATTAAAAGTAGTTAAGCCATTGAATTAAAAAATAATTTTTGTATTTTTTGTAAAGCTCCTTCCTAATTTTTCTTTAAGTATTTCATGTCATATTCTGAAGATCTTTAGTATTTTGATATCTATTTCTAATTAAAATCAAGTCTATTTTCCTAATATTATGAACTCTAATTGGAAAATTCAATATGTAATTAATATTTCAATGAAATTTCTTTTCTCTTCAGAAGGCTCACATAATTAATTAATAATAATCATTATTTAGTATTCAAAGGAAAAAATAGTTTTACATACTAACCAGTTTTAATAATAACTAGCTGGAACCCGTGGAATTCGACGGTCACTTTATTGACCATAACGTTTCAAAAATAAATGGGAACGATCTGGAATGTCACCGAGGTCTTGGAAAACGAAGAGCGACGTGGACGTGACATCATGTGTGACAGAAAGTAAACAAACCATTCAATTTGCATTTCCTGGGCCGTAGGGTACTACAGAAATTCGGACAATTTTGTCGTTATAGTCAGGTATTTTTTTTCTTTTTTTTTTTTATCTTTTTCAGTTATCTCAGTTTTTTCAGTTATCAGAGTTTTTTCTGGTTTCTGCAGTGTTATGGGTCATTGGTAGCTTGTTCAAATTATCTCTCTCAGTAATTAAGGAATCGATCTGAGCATCTTTTCAGTCGGGAATCCAATGTTTTTTTTTCCTCTTAACTTCACGATATTATTCTAACCTGCATTAATAATAATTTGATTCAAACTTTGCAGTTTGCTATCAAGATCAATGTGTGGTGTTATATTTTTGCACAGCTCATTGAGGATGAGAGTAAAACTTGCCCAGTTTGCCCTTCAAAAGTTCCATGATCGTTTTGTCTGTTCTTTTGGTTCCAGTTGCTATCTAAGAGCAGTGATAATTGGTCTGTGGTCACTCATGGCATTCTTCAGGACTATCCTACTAAAGATAGATGCAGTAGGCTCATAAAATGAAATCGTTATGAAAGAACTTATTGTAGAACCTCTCTGTATACTACATTAAGGGTTCTGTTGCCCTTTGGTATTATCTGAAAGTTTAAATTCTCGAAGCATCGTACCCGGGACATCGCTACATATAACTAACTCACCATGACTGAAAACAGGTTGAGGTAGATAAATACCAACACGATCTAAGGTTTGTCCTTGGGCTTTGTTAATTGTCATGCAAAAAGCCACGCGTATCGCATTTTGGCGTCTTTTAAATGAAAAAGGAAGTGTTGTGTCTGATGGTGACAGGTCAATTCCATTAATCAAATCTCTTTGTCTTACTCTTACACCACTGATAACTTCTAAATCTAAACAACGGTCATACATATTTTCACAACTAATCGAGTACCATTTAAAAGTCCCCGTGTAATATTTAAATTTCTTAACAGCATCACAATTGCACCCGTTTTTAGCGTAAGAGTATGCGAAGGCAAACCACTTAATTCTATACTATTTAGGAACTCTGAAGGAAACTGTAGAATGTGGTTTTCATCTTCTGTTATAAGTTTATTAGTGCTAATGTATGTCCTGTATGTGCCAGGTATAAGTTCTAGAACTTTAGAATTTATTTTATTGCAATGTTCATTTTGGGGGGCAAAAATAGCAAACTTAGAAAAACTGAAAACTTCATCTGGAGAAGCAAACCGTTTGCCAAAAATTTCAGATACAATAACTTCCTTTGCGATAATCCCCAATGGTAAATCAATGACTGAAGAGCCATTACATGGTTCAAAATTAACAGCAGGATAGTCTCCATCACCAATTTTAAGCAGGAAATTTGAAAAGTCTAATTCATCTGAGCTAGCTTTCATGTTTTTGAATTTGAATAACCGAAAAACCTTGGAATTTTGGCAAAGAGGTAAAATCTTAATGCAGTTTTGAGTAATTCTTTGTCGTGAGGCATGTAGAACTACTGGTAATACCTGTTTACAGAGTTAGGCAGTATCGCTAATACATGTATTTTCAAAATACATTTGTATCTTGTATTTTGTATTTTCACTCGTAAAAAACAAAGGATTTTGAGAATGTATTTTAAAATAAATTTTCAACATATTTTGTATTTTCAAAATACAAAATATATATATATATATATTTCGTATTCTGACATTAAATTAATAGTAACACCAGATTGCTCAGATAGCATGTGCAAATAAAAATCATAAAATTTCTGATTTTCACTCCCCCCCCCCTCTTCATGTAATTCATGATCTACACGAGAATTACACTTTGTATTGTCACGGAAAAAGTGTTGGGATCTCTTGTGATCTTTAAATTTAACAAAACAGGAAAGGGAAAGTAAAGCCTTTCATACCCCTGTTTAAAACACAAACAGTATATTTGGTCTAGGAATGTTTCTAGATTCCCACTGTAAATGAAACCAAAAGTAGTAAAAACATTTTTGGGTAGTATTTTTTAGATTCTTTCAGGGAATTAGAAATGTATTGCTAAGTTCTAGAAAAATAAGACTGTCAGTATTTCTGCAGTAGTATAATGGGTCATTGGCTATTGTGGTTAAGAGGAAAAGCTTACACGAAGGCTATCAGCCTTGGGGGGGTGGAGATGCCTTGGTTGGAGGACTTTTTAAGGGGTTTTAAGGAGCATTTGGTTACATATGAAGTAAAACACCCCAAATTCCAGACCATTAGAGCACCAGCTTCTCGTAATAGGATGGGGTGAATCAAACTTCCATTCTAGATGATTTTGAAACCTTTTATGCAATCCTTGATTAAAAATGTTTCCAAATTTAGTTTGTTGATGAAAATAAAAAAGTTGAGGAGCAATGTCAGTTATGGCAGCTGAAAACTTAGATAATATACAAAATATTTAAATTTACGATAAATTCTAAAACTCACTGAAAGACAAAACTTGAATTTTTTTGTTTGAGATTTAGCTGAGTATTTATATTCAAACGTACAACTGAAATCAATAAATAATAAATATTATATGTAGAGGTTTATTGTACGCACTGTGACTTTTGGAAATTAAAGTTTTTATAAACGATTTTGAAACAAATGACTATTCATTCTTCACATTCTGGAATTGTATAGTTTTCATTGCGTTTTGAGTATTAATGCAATTTCTCAGAAATGGTCTGTTTCGGATCTTATTGCTATAAAGGTAAAATTTTGAATTGCAACGATTTAAAAAAACGAACAGCACCTGTTCCTTAACACAGCTATTAAGATTGCTATTCTTGTTAAAATGTATTTAAATAACACAAACTGAGATCTTCGGTGGAAAATTTAGCGTCTTCTCAATTCAACTGCTTTAAAAATTTTACATATATTTTGTATTTTGTAATCATATATCATGTATTTTGTAATCAAGAAGTATTTTGTATTTTGTATTTTAGTGTTTGAATCAATGTATTTTGTAGTTTGCATCGAAAATACATTTTCGGTGTATTTTGCCCAACTCTGCCTGTCTAAAATCTCCCCCAAGAACGAAACCTCTGCCTCCAAAAATAACATAATTGGAGATTATATCTTTAAGACGTCTATTAACAGTCATTAACGCATGAATATTTGCCATAGGTGCTTCATCCCAAAGTATCAGTCTTGCTGACTTTATATCATCAGCAGCTTGTCTATTAACTTTTATAAATGACTAGCTGAAGTACCCGTCTATGACGGGTTAGTACTGAATGCAAATTTCGAAAAAGCAAGAACTTTCGTCAGCATTGTAGGAGTACACAGAATTGATGTAGTATGTTTCCAAAGTAAAGAAAGCGAAGTTATAATTTTTATGTATTGTTAAAATATTACAGGTTAGACAGTAACTAAGTAATATCATTTCATTCGCTTTAGCCGTAATCATGCGATGCGCGATCGAATATTTGCGCATATTGAAATAATTTTCGCAAAATCTCAATATCTAATCAATATTTTTGAAAAATTGGAAGCCTAGTATTTAATTTGAGTGACACCCTATCATGTCACCCAATTTCGTTTCATTACCTGCAGTCTTTATTTCGTGATGCTGGAACAAAAATTTCAGCATTTTTAAACGATTTTCACAAAATCTCAAAATGTAATCAAAATATTTTTTAAATTCTGTCTCAACACCTATAAATTAAGATTAGCAACTACCTATCATATCACCAAATTTCGTATTAGTCGTTATTCCGCGATGCTTAAAGAAATATAACCGCATTTCGGGAGAATTTTCACAAAATCTAATAAAAATGTTTAAAAAATTGGACACCTATACTTTATGTTGAGCAAAAACCTATCATGTGACCAAATTTCATATCATTCGCTTTAGTCGTTATTACATAATGCGTGAAAAAAAATTCACTCAGTTTGAAAAGATTTTCGCAAAATCCCAAAATCAGATCTATTTTTTTTTTTTTTTTTTTTGAATGCTTATAGTTTAAGGTGACCACCTATCATTTCACCAAATACCATTTTTTCACTTTTGCAGTTATTACGTGATTTACTTTTGCGAATACAAATTTACGCAGTTTGAAACAATTTTCGAAAATCTCAAAATCTAATCAAGATTTTTTAAAAATTCGACGACAATGTTTTAAGTTGACTGACCACCTATCATGATACCAAAATTCATTTCAATCGCTTCAATCGTTTTTACGTGATGCTTGAACACAAATTAACGCAGTTTGAAACGATTTTCGCAAAATCTGAACATCTAATCAAGATTTTTTTTTTTAATTCGACGCCTATGTTTTAAGTTGAGTGACCACCTATCATGACACCCAATTTCATATCATTCGCTTCAGTCGTTTTTACGTGATGCTTAAACAAAAAAAGCGTCACGGACAGAATGACAGAATGACAGACAGGCTTTTTTTTTTGAGGGTCGCACCGGATTCCCAGGTGCTTGAAACGGATAGAAATCGCAAAATTTTTGAATTCCAAGAAATGTACAGACAAAAGTCTAATTTTATTTATATAGATACTGAGGCTTCATGCGAGCGTAGCAGTAATGCCAGTCCAAGCCACAGAGATTACTTCTAAGCCTAAATCATAATATTTCTGTATAAGGCACTGGTATATGAATGTCTTTCCAGTCCCATCAGGACCATCTATGAAATATACATTGATTTTATTTGTACTATTATTTTGGATTACTTTATTTATTTCATTAATGATCAAAAGTTGTTCATTATTAGCTGACGAATCATTAAATTATAATCGGGATTGGGATTTTTAGAAAAATTAATAATGTGATCAGTTACTAATAAATGATTAAAAATTGTCAAGTTAAACGTTGAAAGAGAAAAAACGTGCAATTTAAGTGTTTCATTAATATCTCTGAGACTGAAATGATATGCCTGTGATGAAGATCACATATCTAATTTAAAAATCTTTTACTTTGGTTTTCTTTAATGCAATCTATTCAAAATTCAAGAATTCTAAATCACTTCTGTTTTCATTTTCCTGTCATTTCGGCTTTTAAATCTGTATATTTACTTTTCCCTGCATGCACTATTCTTTTTGTTCTGCGTCTCTTCAGACCGGTGTGCTAAAAATAGATTATATTACGTCCGTTTGCAAAATCAACGGCCTTTTTGAGTTTCCTCTTGGCATCCTGCTGGCGTAAGTTATTTAGTTGTTCCCCTGCGACGACTTTAAAATTATTTGCTCGCGATTACGTCATTGTAATTTTATTGGATTAACTGTTAGGGTTGCTCTGGAATTGGCGCTATTAATCTCAGCCAAGTTATTGTTCTCGCCAATGTGTAATTCTGTGCTGGCGTAATTTTTAAATCATTCCACCGTAATTTCACTGTCCATATAGGACGTTATTTTATTTTCGCTGAGCCACCACCGCCGTTATAATAATATTTCAATAGTATATGTTTAATAAAATAGTTTTTCAATATTTAACGTCTTTTTATTTTATTGCAACACAAGTGCATATCGAACCTGGATTTTCATGTCACAACGCAACTAAGTAATTTTAAATCAGCCCAACCAAAAACCTTCTTTACATAAATTGGTGCCTACCCAGGCACTTAAGTTGCATTTATTCTGGTGGTGGCTTAGCAAAATGGCGGAATCAACTAGCCCGATCAAGACACTTCTTCACTCCAGTCCGTCTGCTTGCATTGTGGATGCACATTCCGGCCCCGACACTGCTATTTATTCTAGTGATGTGGCTTTCGTTTTATGGAACATGTGTGATATATTACTCTAGTGATGTGACTTTCGTTTTTACGGAACACGGAGCTCCATGATGGACTGGCTATTCATTAATGATGAGTTTCCGATCGTCTCCTCAATTCATATAGGGATTATCGATGATCTTACTACGCAACACCCTCCGACGAATTGTAGGTGAGTTCTACCAAAGCACATACTGCTTACCTCCGTAATACCGCTTTGAGTTCTACAGGTTCCTATGACTATTTGGAGACTATTGTGTCTGCGTATGGAGTATGTTTCTGTTTTCCTGTATGGAGTACGTTATGTTTTCCTGCCTTGCTTTACGCCTGAAACTTAAAATTAATGCTGAACTGTGCGAAAAACCTTCCGATCACCGCAAATTTGGAACTTTGATTCCGGATGTCTGCAGTCTACAGTAGTTTTTTTTTCGTGCGTCGCTAGGTATGCCATTCACTGAACTTGGCGAAGAATGTTTTTTTTCCCTTCTGTGATGGCAATTGGTTTTGTTTTTAAATGTGCGCGCCCCTGATACACCGACACCTCATACTATGCTTTGTAATGCAGTGTGAACTGGTAATGTAATGGACATTATATTTTAAGTATGACTAATGAAAAGTTTTTTGCTAAATTGTTATTTACTGAATAACTGAAGTTTTATTCTTGGGAAATTTGGTAAGTCATTAATAAGTGCAGTTCTTCTATTAATACTATAATAATAATAATAATAATCATGTTCATATTGTCTTTGCATCCATTTTTTTGTGTGCAAATAGCACATGCTAAGAGTAGTTTTTTTAGACATAACGTGTCAAAGAAAATATTTAATATGCTGAATTTTTTCTTTATTATTTTACTGCTTCTAAGGAGTTATAAAAAAAATAATTATTATTGTTTTTAAACCATGTTTATAAATTAGTTTAAATCTAAATTACTCCTTTTATATAGTATATATGAAATTAATATTTTACTGTTTAATACAATTGTTGGATTGCAATTCACACACATTTAATTATTTTAATACACTTAATTTTTTTCTTCTCTTATGCACTGGGTTTCGTTCACTCACGATAAATATCATTATTACTCATTGCTTTATATGTTTACTTGTTATATATAATTTCTTGTGTACAAACCTTTTTGTGTGTTTAATTTTCTATTTGCTTACATATTCATTCTTGTGATTTTAAATTATATTTTCGCTTTTGCTCACATGGTATTTTACATTTTTGTGTTCATTTTTCAGCCTCTATGAGGTACATATACATCATTATTTTTTCTTTACTCTTTATTTTGATAATCATGACAGTCTTCAATTACATATCTTTTCACCCTCTTCCATTACTTAAGTCCATGGCAAGGCCTTTCCAAGGCACACACTTTTTTCATACACTGACACACTGCATTTTTGCATATGAAAGTCCATGGCACAACATACATATGCTTTCAGCTTTTTTTCTTACCTCACATTATACTGTTTCTATTTTTATCATACATTTTTACACATTTTTTTTTTCTCTTTGAATATGCTATTATTTACAGTCCCCATGTTGACTGATTTTTTACACATTATTTGTTTTAAATACTTTTTAAAGAGTACTTTATATTTTTGTGTCCCACTCCTTTTTTGGCCTTTTTAATATAGTGCTACATGCTTACCATAAGTTGTACAGTTCACACATTTTTACATTTTTTAGATACACTATTTTATTTTTCCTGCCATTGATATGCCTCTGTTTAATACATGCATTCTTTGGAAG
This sequence comes from Cheiracanthium punctorium, assembly GCA_038373885.1. Taxonomy (NCBI): domain Eukaryota; kingdom Metazoa; phylum Arthropoda; class Arachnida; order Araneae; family Cheiracanthiidae; genus Cheiracanthium; species Cheiracanthium punctorium. Next base: position 160,336 of record JAWZYV010012656.1, on the reverse strand, counting down.
AGTATAGTGGTATTCATTTGATTACCTTTTTTTTCCCTTTTCACAATTACACTATATCACACATTGTTTGTTGTACTTCAAATAAGATTCATACTTGAATAGTCACTGATCTTTGAAGCTTGTGTTTGTCCACAATTACACTTTTTTCACTTTCCTTGCATTTTTCATGTTGTTTTGTTTGTTTTGTTTACATTGCTTAAACTTGCTGACTCTCAACCTTTTCACACACTTGATTTTTTTTATCACACTTGTGTTTATGTCTTATATGTTACACACACAACATGTTCACACTGATGTTATGCTCATTTTGAGTTCATTGTGCTTGTCCTTCCGCATTTTGTACACACAAAATTTTTGAATATTTGTTGCATTTTTCTCAAACATTTTCACTATGATGTACTGTAGTACATTACAATTTTTTTTGAACACATTGTATTTGTCTATTATCACTCTTTTGTTTACACACACAAACATAACATCATACTTTGAAATATCTCATTATTTTCTTTTTCTACAATATGATATATTTAAAACTCTTATGTGCCTTTTTGTAAATTAATACAATATTATTTTGTCAAATACTCACAGTGTTATAAAATACCACTTTAGTTGAAATATATTTACAGAGTATTTACATTTATCTGATTACTTAGTTATATGCTTATTTGTAGTGATTTTTGTGAACTGTTGTTTCTTCATATATTTTATTAATAAAATGCTTATGTATTGATCAGATTAACACTTAAGACATTTAATAAGTGAAATTTTAGGGTATATTGTATTGTTTTATAATTGCATTTTGATGTTTTTTTTACTTGTACTTGTGTGTTTTTTTTTCTTTCACATTTTTGTCACTTTTGAAAATTAATGTGGTGACTTAAGTAACGCAACAATTCTTTTCTTGAATTTCTTAAATAATTACTTTAGTCAATATTTTCTAGAAGATGTCCACAAACGTCTCTTTTTTTATTTTCGTGACTGCATTTTTACGATCATATTTACAGTTTATTTAAATTTCATTCCAAGTTTAAACCTACATTTCAGTACTTTCAAAGTTAAATATCATCATGTTTTTGCTACTTAAAATTTTTCTCCTACCTTCACATAATTATTAATTTTCTTGTTAGACACTGATATATTGATGTATGTCTGTTTAATTATCGAGGGATCCCGCTTGATTGGAATGTATGCATGTTTTGTGTGCTGTCTGGCTGGACCAACAGGTATCACAGGTGTGTTTGGAATTTGGCTGTATCTGTCAATATATCGTTTTGTCTTCGTTAAGTTAATGTCTTTTAAGATCAACACTTGATAAATTAGGACTTCTAAAGTAAATAATAACAACTAAAATTTAATAAAATAGTAATTGATAATAAAATATAGATTGACATTGTATTAAAATAAATTACATAAACAATAGTTACAATTCAACAGAACTTACACCGTTTCGAAGGTCATTTTTACACATTATTTTATTGTAATTAAATTGATGTTCATAGACTGTATTGTACATAGATTCATTTTTTCTCCAAAACAAAAATGTCTTATAGTTATTTTGTGTGGGTATATTTTGTATTGAATATATGTGTTTATTTTTCTCCTCTTATGTAGTATACATGTTTATATGCTGCCAGATAATTTAAATTGTTTCTACCACTTGTTGTTACCATGGTACAAAACTTGTGAGAAATAGCCATCAAAGCAATTTTTGAATGGCATATTATGGTAAATTTACATAGCCACAAATTTTATTGATTGATTTTTTTCATGCATGCATTCTTATGTTTAAAAGACCTTATTTGTTGTAATCACTGAGCAGCGCTGCTTCATCATGATCATGTTAATTTTTTTTTTTAAGCATATTTAGAGTACTCAGTCACTGCAATTTTGAGCAGTATATCTTTGATGTGCACATGAGCTTGAGATGCTCAATTAAAGAGAAAAGGGTGTGCTGAAATGCCCCTTATTTAAAAAAAAAGGGTGTGCTGAAATGCCCCTTATTTGAAAAAAAAGGATGAGCTAAAATGCCCCTTTGTATTGTGAGCTAAATGCTCCCTTTTTATTGTGTCGACATTTCTTTTTATTGCTAGCACTTATTATTTTTATTTTTGTCATGACAATTTTTTCTTTCTGTGAACATTTTTTAGGTGGTGGTCATCAGTAATTTTTTCAATTGTATAATTTTGTCTGTATATGTTTATGATTTTTCTTAATTGTTTAAGCCAGCCAAACAGAGCATTTAATTTAAAATTTTAAAGACATTAATTGTAACTAATAAAAAAAAATTTCTTCAAAATTTTTTTCCTGGTTGAGGGGAGTATATATGTGATGAAGATCACATATCTAATTTAATAATCATTTACTTTGGCTTTCTTTAATGTAATCTATCCAAAATTCAAGAATTCTAAATCACTTCTGTTCTCATTTTTCTGTCCATTTCGGCTTTTAAATCTGTATATTTACTTTTCCCTGTATGCACTATTCTTTTTGTTCTTCGTCTCTTCAGACCGGTGTGCTAAAAAATAGATTATATTACGTCCGTTTGCAAAATCAACGTATTTTTGATTTTCCTTCCTTTGGCTTGGAGTTGGCGTTTTTTATTTCTTGTTGCCATGCGTCGTCTTTAAAATTATTTGCTCGCGATTACGTCATTGTAATTTTATTGGATTAACTGTTAGGGTTGCTCTGGAATTGGCGTTATTGATCTCAGCCAAGTGTATTGTTCTCGCCAATGTGTAATTCTGTGCTGGCGTAATTTTTAAATCATTCCACCTTAATTTCACTGTCCATATAGGACGCATTTTATTTTCGCTGAGCCACCACCGCCCGTTATAATAATATTTCAATAGTATATGTTTAATAAAATAGTTTTTCAATATTTAACGTCTTTTTATTTTATTGCAACACAAGTGCATATCGAACCTGGATTTTCATGTCACAACGCAACTAAGTAATTTTAAATCAGCCCAACCAAAAACCTTCTTTACAATGCCTTATTTTGGTCGCACAGCAGCAAATAATCTTCACTAAGAGAATCTTTAAAAGTATCCCATAATAGTGTGGCATTTGACGGCTGTTGAAAAATAGCAATAAAAGAAAATAGTTGTCTTAACTGAAATGGCATTTGTAAATCTGATGCTTCACGCAAACACCGAAACCATTCAGTATCGTCCTGAATTAATCCACGTTGCATTGCAGCGTCTTTAAAAGTAGGAAAAGTAACATCGTTAACAGTCCTTAAATCCTCAAATCATGTAGACCCTAATACATGAAGCAACAATAATCGAAGATGATAACGCTCAGATTCAGCAGGGGAAACATTATACATTCCGCCATAACTTTACAACATTTAACACGTTTTGTCCAAACACACTTTTCTTTATCCCAAACGTAGTAAAGAGGTGTTTCTGGATAAATGTGGGGGACGTATTGTTCTTGAATTCTTATTTAAAATGACCCATGCAATAAGTTGTGTGTTTCTCAGTTGTGTTCTAAGTAACGCTTCAGGGGCATTATTTTCATGAAATAAACTTTCTGTTCCTCTGGTAAGTGAACAGGCAAGCGGATGACTGTGTGAAATTGTTCGTGCATTGGATAGGAAAAAATTCTATAAGCTGCTTCACATGAACTGACATATTGGGTGTTTAGAAAAGCAGATATTTCATCATAATTAAGTACACTACCTTCTGTAGTTACCTGCACATTAGCTCAATCATGGCCTTTGTAAACGTACTTACGGATGTACTTTATACTATGAACACTTGCGCAAATTTCTACATTTATGTGTGATGTGTGATTGAAAATAAAGTAACAGAAAAGGAATATAAGGAACTATATAACGGTTGTCAATTTCGATATTTCTTATATATTTGGTAATAGTTCTTCCATTATCTCTTCTTCTGTAAAGTGGATAACCATTAACATTATTTTTTATTTCACATACAAATATTTTTTGGAAAATCTTTTTTACATTTGCCATCATCATTCATGCAAATTGAGTTTAGATTAAGACTACCACAAGGACCCTGCACGATAAGGACATATAAAATCGTATCACTGGGGTCTGAAATTTCTGCAGAAACAACTTTATCGATGTCTAATATTTCTCTAAATTTACAATTATCTTGAAGGGACAGTCACAGATGAACATGAGGCAAGCCTCTTTTTCGAAATTCAACTGTGTATAAATATGTTTGTACCTTACCAAATATTTGTGCATGATTAATCAAATGTAAAAGCTCCTTAATTTTTGCATGAAAAACGCGAACGGTGACATCAGGTCTATTATTCGCAGTTTCATAGGAACTATTAGTTATTTCCGGCCATAAAGGGTTGCATGTAAATGTTAAGAAAATATCTGGCTTACCGAATTTCCTTACCATTGCCAGGCCCGTCGAGAGTGGGCCCGCGGGTTGGATATCTACCGGGCCCTACCCCCCACCCAAAAAAAAAAGTTATCATCTTATTCATTCTCATTTGTACTCAAAAACATACTCATTTTCGCTTAAAGTGTTTGTTCAAACTTTACTGATAACGTCATTTTTTAAAACAGGCGACTAAATGTTCACTGTTGAAAAATAAAAAACTGAATATATGCTGAAAAATATGGAGAAGGGGGAGGGAAGGCACGACGTTAAAATGTTGGAAACCGCTGTTCTTATTAAATTTAATAAGCTATTACAAATATGCAAAATTAATGCTCCGAACAATTTCACTTGGAGGCAAAATTAATAGTGTGGTAAACGTAAAAGATATAAGTTTAGAAAACGATTTAATGAATTCTTAATATGTAAAAATAAATATGTGAAAAGCTTTACAGAATCACTGCCATAAAAAGCTTCAATGAAATGTTTCTTTAGCAATAAGATAATTTTAACCTCAAAAGTTTGCTGTGAGAAATTAAGCCTATTCATGAAGCACTGACGAAATAAACATACTTTATAACTAATAATTATTTTTAAAAAAGTAAATAATCACTGTGATAATAAGAAGTATAAAAGTGTAAACTCATCGCAAACAACTAGAAAGTCCACAATCCGAGAGTAATTCTGAACAATTTTATTCCAAGAACATTTTGGGGATGAATGAATTTTCCCGCGCTTTGAAATTATGAAGTTTGCACCTGCCGGCCTGGAGTTGTCATGGTGATTCCCCGCGTGTGAGAGCACAAAGGGTGGTGCGTTTGCCCCCCTTCCCCCCAAAAAATATAAATAAATAAAAGAGCGTACATGGCGTCCATTTAAACGATTTTAATTTTTTCTTTTTCACTATAATACTAATTTCCAATTTTTAAAAAATCTTGATTGGATTTTGAGATTTTGCGAAAATCTTCTCAAACTGCGTAAATTTGTGTTCGAGCATCACGTAAAAACGACTGAAGCGAATGATATGAAATTGGGTGTCATGATAGGTGGTCACTCAACTTAAAACATAGGCGTCGAATTTTTAAAAATTTTCATTAGATTTTCAGATTTTGCGAAAATCGTTTCAAACTGCGTAAATTTGTGTTCGCACATCACGTAATAACTGCAAAGGTGAAAAAATGATATTTGGTGAAATGATAGGTGGTCACTCACCTTAAACTATAAGCATCTAATTTTAAAAAATCGATCCGATTTCGAGATTTTGCGAAAATCGTTTAAAACTGAGTGAATCTTTGTTCCCGCATTACGTAATAACGACTAAAGCGAATGATATGAAATTTGGTCACATGATAGATGGTTGCTCAACATAAACTATAGGTATCCAATTTTTTAAACATTTTCATTAGATTTTGAGATTTTGTGAAAATTCTCTCAAAATACGTTTATATTTCTTCAAACATCACGTAATAACAACTAATACGAATGATACGAAATTTAGTGATATGATAGGTAGTTGCTAATCTTAATTTATAGGCGTTGAATTTTTAAAATATTTTGATTACATTTGGAGATTTTGCGAAAATCGTTTTAAAATGCTGAAATTTTGTTCCAGCATCACGAAATAAAGACTGCAGGGAATGAAACGAAATTGGGTGACATGATAGGTTGTCACTCAACTTAAATTCTAGGCTTCCAATTTTTCAAAGATGTTGATTAGATTTTGAGATTTTGCGAAAATTATTTCTATATTCGTAAATATTCGTTCGCGCATCACATAATTACGACTAAAGCGAATGAAATGATATTACTTAGTGACTCTCTTAACCTGTAATATTTTAACAATACATAAAAATTATAACTTCGCTCCATCCTTTATAACTATACTCCATCCATTCTGTGTAATCCTACAATGCTGACGAAAGTTCTTGCTTTTTGGAAATTTGCATTCACTAACCCGTCAAGGACGGGTACTTCAGCTAGTATACATATATATATATATATATATATATAAACTAAATTGTTTACAATTGTAACTCCTTTTGAATCAACTGTAGCTTTTTATATATCATGTTTAGTTTAGTGCGATTAAGACCAGTTCAACTACCGAGCACAATCCTAACAACGAAGGTTTGTATTTTCTACTAAATTTCTTCTTTCACATATCTTGTCATCATGTTAATTATGCTTTATTTTTTTCAGATAATGAACAAACTTTTTATGATCAAGACATGTTTTCAAGTGACGATTCTACAGAAGAAGAATCAGAGGACAGTGGTGATGAGGACGAAAATTAAAGATACCTTTCAAAATATTTTTATGGAAATTACTTATAACAAATATTTTTTATAATAATAAACCTATAAAATTGACTATACATACTATTCGTGGAATTTTCAATGATAACCTCACATTTTCCTTTTTTTTTTTTTTTTTTTTTTTTTTTTTTTTGATTCGATAAGATTTCAATTCAAATTTTTCATTGTCACTTAATTGAACTATTCTTCTATCTTGAGGAATTAAAAGTTAAAAAAAGTCTAAATAATTGTAATTTTTTTGTTCTACTCAAAAATATGAATTTTAATTTGTACAGCTGGTAAAAGACATGCGACCAACAACCAATGAGAGCGTAGCTATTGGGGAGATCGGTGCTCTCACTCGCATCGCCAACCACGCGCAGTCCATCTCTTTCTATTGTAACTAAGATTCATTTTCATGTCTGCCGGTAATTAAACCCCAGACAAAGTGTCTGGCTTTTTGTTATTAATTTTTTCAATATTTAATTGAAACGCTATTAAAATTTCAGCGTAAATAAAACAGTTCAAATTGTATTTAAAAAAAACACAACTTTGGGGAGGATTCATTGAATGTGAACCCCCTCAAAACAAAAGTAATTAAAAAACTTTGTAAAAAACACACATAAGAAGTAAAAGGAAAGAGGATACGCGTTTCGTTCAAAAATTATTTTGAACTTCTTCAGTCCAAGCCCTTCGTCGTAAAGAACACAGGGAACTGAAAAGAGAAAAACAAGCAAGATGTTGCCACAAGGGGCAAAGAAAAATCGAACAAAACCACGGAGAGGGGAGAGAAAAGAAAAAAAAAAATTAAAAAAGGGGGATAAAAAGGAAAGGAAAGAAGCACAAAAAATACTTTGTTTGTTTGTTCTGTTTTCTCTTTTTTGTGTGTGTGTTTGTACTTGTGTGTTCTCTTTTTTATTTTTCTTTATTCCTTTTTTATTTCTGTATTTTTTGTGCTTCTTTCCTTTCCTTTTTATCCCCTTTTTTTAATTTTTTTTTCTCTCCCCTCTCCGTGGTTTTGTTCGATTTTTCTTTGTCCCTTGTGGCAACATCTTGCTTGTTTTTCTCTTTTCAGTTCCCTGTGTTCTTTACGACGAAGGGCTTGGACTGAAGAAGTTCAAAACAATTTTTGAACGAAACGCGTATCCTCTTTCCTTTTACTTCTTATGTGTGTTTTTTACAAAGTTTTTTAATTACTTTATCGTTTAACACCAGTATTTTGAGTGTTTTTTCAGCCCCCTCCAAACTGTCTGCCTCATTTAATTTTATATTTTAAATTATCTGAACTTTTGATTTATGTTTGTTTGCCTCTGAATCAAACACTTATTTTGGGTTATATTTTATTACACCTTTCTATTATGCGCAGTACCTGGTGTCCCGGGTTGTGTCGAGCAAACACAGGTATTCCCACCTTTTATTCCGCACATAATAAAATTGAAAAATTTCAAGGTGCATCAAACACTTCATGGAAAACGTGTTACTAGCTCTTGGACTAGAAGTGTCGAAGTGTCGTTAGCAATCCCGTTTAGTTTAGGACCTCGTCTCGTCTTTACTTATTCCAGTTGGTGTTGGTTTTCGCGAATTCTATTTCTGTCTATAGAGAATTTTTTTTTTTGAAAGTTTAGCCCGGGCCCCCAGAAAATACAGGTCCGGGGGGAATCCCACTCTCCCCTCCCCCTCTCAACAGGCCTGACCATTGCCATAGCATCTTGATAGTTTTGAATCATGTTTCGAGGACTACCAGTAAAGGAAGAAGTCAAAATAACAATTCGTTCAGCCTTTACGTTTTCTTGCTCGGCACGTGCATGTAAACCATCTGCAAGACCAGCATATGTGTCTACTCGCAATTTTGCTTGTTGTGTACGGATAAATTTTAATCTACCACCTTCAATGCGACAATAATAGTCAACAATCAATTGCTGGGTTAATTTTCCAGCATCAATAAGTGGATTGAAATTTCCTTTTGGAGGACATCCTCGAACCATAAGTCTATATGATACATACTCTCGCATTGAGATATTTTCGCGAACCTTAGTTTTCCGCTTTCCTCCAGCTGACATTGAAATATGCCAGGCTGATTCTCCACAAGGCCAAATTAATGCATATGACATTAGATCCCAGTGCATACTGTCAAAATCTATTTTTTGCAACCCTCCATCTCTAACATAAACGTTTATAACGAAAAAAAAAAACTCAAAATACTGGTGTTAAACAATAAAGTAAATAAAAAACTTTGTAAAAAACACACATAAGACGTAATAGGTAAGAGGATACGTACGTTTCAGCCAAAAATTGTTTTGGCCTTCTTCAGTCCAAGCCCTTCGTTGCAAGCAACACAGGGAACTGAAAAGGGCTTGGACTGAAGAAGGCCAAAACAATTTTTGGCTGAAACGTACGTATCCTCTTACCTATTACGTCTTATGTGTGTTTTTTACAAAGTTTTTTATTTACTTTATAAACGTTTATAGACCCAGGGACCGATCTACACACTTGGGGGCCCAGGGCAAAGTTACTTTTGGAGCCTCCTGCACAAAAGTTTTCCACAGAGTATTACTTAATTAAATTAAGTTAAAAACCAACTATCATTCCTAAGTTAACCATAAGTAAACATGTACAAATTAGTAAAATGTCACGACAAATACCACTTTAATGAATTTTTCAATTTTGAAATGTTTTTATGGACATTTACAGTCTTCACACACCTTAGAAACGATAAGAGGAGGAGAATGCTGGGGTGTCCTACCGAATTTGCGAATATCGAATTTATTGAATATCAAATCGAATGCATAATTTTTAACATTACAAGTTACATTAAATTAAAAATTTTGAATATTTGTGATGAAATGAAGTAAATAATCAGAAATTTTACTCTTGAGAGATAATTTTAGTAAATATTATGATTACATAAAAGAAAGTTTTGAGGGCCCCTAAAAATCGGGTGCCCAGGGCACGTGCCCCGAATGCCCCGCCGTAAATCAGTCCCTGTATAGACCCATGAGATGGTGGAGCGCCATCAAGTGATTCAAATACCGCTGCAACTTCCGAACATATTGGTTCATTGTAGCGGCGATGATCTGACAGAGGCTCATTATAAAAACGAATAACAAAATTAACTGGCGCTCTGTTTTGTTTTATAGATAACTCCTGTTTCTCAGATACTTTTTCATGCATCACTTTGTAACATCTTGCATAAGGATTGCAATTAATTAAAATGTGATTTAACGTGTCAAGAATGTCAGTTCTCAAGGAACAGTTTGCAGCCTTTTCTAATCTAATAGAATTGGCTTCCAGTGCCGTAACTTGGGTTCAGGAGGCCCAGGGACGAAAGTGAATATGGGGGCCCTTTTAATCTTGTATTTTAAGAACGAATATAGGTTAGCACGTACATGTATTTGTATGTACGCAAAGACAGAATTAAACACTTTCAGTTAATAACACATATGATATAATATAAGTATTTATTTTTTTTAAATTAAAAAATCTACCTCTATTTTAAATAAATAAATTTTCTACTTCTGAAAAATTCACTTTAAGAACACAATTTACAACAGGCAACATACAACACTAAATAGAAGTCAGTGGCGTGCCTCTAAGCTATAGCAAGAAAGGCGTTTGTCATTTATGACACTTGAAACAGGGTGCCGATTTCTACTGCCGGAGAAGCGTTTAACAAGTACGATCTCATCGTTGCAAGGACGTGACAATAGCTATTCTCTCTTCTGTACCCATCGTTGCTTCCCGTATGAGTACTTGAATGCCTATGATGTAGCTCAACGCAAACGCTTTCTCGATACAAGAGCATTGAAACATTCAGGTCTGGTAGCAACGATGAGAACAGAAGAGAGAATCGCTATACCGTCGCCTCTTAACGATGGGAGCGAACAGATTAAAGTTAATAAGACACTACTTATTGTGAACAAACTTTTTGATAGTTTTTTCATTTGCTTAATCAATGGCCACAACACAAACTATGGAACAAAGAATAATCATATACAAACGAAGAGATCGGCGTCGTTCTTACTAAGAAAGTGCAATTGTGTTGCCTGCCATGGGCACTACTTTACCTGGGTATGCCATTGGGAAAAATAAGAATTATATTGGTTAAATACATTTACTAAAACTTACTGAAGAAAAAAAAAACAGAAAACACTAGTAATATTCTATTAGTCTGAAAATTATTCTTTTAATATAATTTAAATTACTAAAAATTACAGCAGCAACACCAAACGCTTATCTATTCGTCCTAAATTTTAGCAAGATTATACTACTGAATTGGTCATTCATTTACTCAGCTAAGAAAAGAGTAAAACACAAAAGAAATAAAACACTTGTCTTTAAAAAATTATAATCGGATAAAAGCAATATTTATTTGTTGCAAATTTCATTCATATTAAAATTCTTTATTTACCAATAATAACATATTAAGAGTAAAATGTTTATTTAAACTATAAACCTCACAACATTCTAATCTTCCTTGACATTGCATGTAAAAGTAAATATACATTTTATTTTCGTACTTTCGTATTAAAATATTTATAAGTTATTAATATTAGTTTTATTACGTAATTAATATTATGATTATTATAAGTTGTCTTAACGAAGAAAAAAGCAGTAATTAAACTAACAGCGTTTACTGTTCGGGTTGTAAAATATTAAAAGCCTATACTTTATATTGCATCCAGCATATTAACGAATGTTCTTTAATAAAAAAGTTTAGTGTTAAATTTTCATATTTGAACAAAATGTGTATTTGTTTATTCGAAACTTTAAAATTTAATAAATTATAACAGTAAATAAACCCATTACTAAAAATAAAAGTATCAGATAGAAAATGTAGAAATATTGAAAAATTAAGACATGATTTATGGATACAATTAATTATAGATTCTGTTTTTTATACACTCTAGCTTTTGCTGGCTCACATACAGTGCCAATGTTATAGTGAAATATAAAATATGAACTAACCTTTAAGAATTCCACATTATGTTGCAAATTATTTTCATCTTCTGATGTTGTATTTCCAGACGCTGAATTTTCTGCATTATGCAGCGAGTCAGAGCATTCAGCTAAATTAATATTGTCTCTGGATTTTTCTTCCGAATGTATTAAAATTTCATCTGAAGAGAATTCTCTTAAAATTTTTTCCTTAAAGAGTATTTCATTTGGAATCTGTCGCAATAGATCTCACACCAGAAGAATCTCCATCTCTAATCCAACATGCCAAACTTTTCGCATATTTTGTTGCCTCTAATTTCAGCTCAGCAACTCTTTTACGCTTTTGAGACCCACTTGCAAAAGTCCTTTTTATATTGAATTAAATTATGTATAAGGAAGCTCTGCAATGATTTAATCCTATGAAATAAACTGTTGAAGAATTAACAACACCAAACTTACTCCCAAATTTTACCTAAAATTTAAGAAGTCGAAAAAAAAACACAGAATACTCGAATATCGCACTTTCAAAGCAATCTCTGTCACAGTGTTCGTTAGAATAAACTGAGCTTCTAGTCTGCAGGCACTTTCCATGTGTTAAAATAGTCGGCTAACTTTAAAAGGTTCACCTTGCAGAAATGAGAAAAAAAGATCAAAGAAAGCAGATATAACTCAGTTTATGACTGAAAGGAAAGTCTGTTCACCAGAAACATGCAGTCCTACCATTTAGTTAAATTAATGAATTGAACGGAATGTCCCTCACCCACCGCCAGAGAAGTGCCGCTAACAATTTTGGGCGGTCTGTACTGTTAGTACTAAACTATCTACAAGTCTTGGGGTGGTCTGATTCATAGGACCGATACTGCTCTTAGTACAGTGATTGATTGCTTCGGAACAAAATAAAAGAAAGCTCTTTGGCGTTTTAAATAGTCAAATATATTGAAACCATGAGTGATCCATTTGATGCCTACAATTTTCAGACCTTGTTAATTACATCGTCTGAGTGGCGCGCAGCATGGGTGCCCATAAGATAAGAATAATTTTAGAGAGGGCCTTGCATTTGTGGAAAGGGACTCATGTCAGGCTTTGAAATATTTTAGAATGAAAACAGAACAAAAATACAAAAGAATTCAGAACGCCGTAAAAATGCTCATTTCGCAATCCCCACAGTGCTCCCCACAGTAAATTAGGCCCCATCATGAACGAGTCGATAAAACACTCAACATGCAAAATAGTAAGATGGCTGAAGTGTGAAGGTCCAGGGTTTTGTCCTGCCGTGCGGCTGTCGATCTAAGGTTCGAAGTTTTGGTCGGTTTTCTCCAGATGTAACGTGAATACGCGTTAGCGATCCTCAGCTCATTGCACTCCTTCTAAGCAGATAACTCTTGCGTAGCTTTACCTTAACACAACACAACAAAATTAATAAATCATCAGTATAGCTCTTATGTGTTCATGATACAAGTTAGTAAGTATTATTTCTAATAAAAGCGTTTGCAGCCTATAATCGAGCACTTTATTTGTAAAAAAAAAAAAAAAAAAAAAAAAAAAAAAGGTATTGTTAATTTCATATAATGAAGTAATTAATGGATATCACATTCCGGCTGAAATGTAGCATTTATTTTCATTTTTAGTTTGAGTGTTTATACGAATAATTATTGAATCATTTGTATAATGAATGTAAAAGAATGTACAAATCGCTGATTATTACACAAGTAAAAGAAAAGGACGACCAAAAAAATTAAAATATTTTGCAAGAGGGGCTCAGATCGTGGTTTTTAGAGGAGAAATATTAAAGGACATAGTGTCAATTTAAGTAGTTTAATTTTGAGTTTTTGGATATGCGAGAGAAAGCAGCTCAGGCCATTTGGCATTTGGAGTTTTGTATGCCATGCTATGCCATTCCTAATTTAGATCCTCATGAAAGGGAAAAGGAAATTTTCGAGCATTCACTTCACTTACTCTAGAAAACTGCGGAAGGAAACTTTATATAGTTACTATGCGCAGTGGTGTACACAAATGGTGTGTGGGGGGATTCAACATCCCCGCCCTTTGTCCATGCATTTTTAACATAAAGTCCGAACATTTTTAACATAACATAATTTCCATAACCCCTTCTCTTACAGGAAGTCAGTGAACACAACTGATTATGCATCTGCACATTCTTTTCTAAGTGCATAAAAATGCTTGTGAGTAATAATTACAAAAAAAAAAAAGAAAAAACAGGCCTTTTGCTTGAAATTACCTTAGTGATATGATAATTTTAAGAAGTTACAGGGGGCCCCCAAAAGATATGTTTGCTTCAGAGTGGCTTTCTGAGGCCCAGATCATGTTTTTCTAAAATACAAATAAAGGGAACACAAGGTTATTAGTTAAAGAACTTTGACTCTAAAACTACTGGCATATAAATTTAACTGTTACAAATCATCTGTACATATATTAATACAGCGGATCTGTTGGTGAGCTGTAGCTGTTTTGTAAGCAAGAAGCAATTTTTTCCAGCTTAAACAGTGATAGGTGATCCGTTTAGAATATTGCATGAGCAAATCTAAAAAGCTGTAAAAGACAAAAAAAAAAGAAAAAGAAAACCCAAGAGGTTGGGAAAATAGCCATATGCATTTTGAGGCCCCCTACGTGTGGGGGCTCCGGGCATTCGCCCCGCCATGCCTCCCTATTTTTACGGCACTGTTGGCTTCTGAAAAATCTAAAATATCGCCGTAAGAAGCATTTCATGACTTTTCCGGATAGATGGGTGAAATTCTGTGGTGTATAGTACCCTGAATTTTGAAACAGTACGGACGGACCATAACCTAGAGGAAGTATATTGGCACCAACTGATACAAATGATAATGCATCATTACATTGCGAATATTTTGCCTAAAATGTCTTGATGTGTCATTTTTTCCAGTGAATAAATGTTTTATTTCACTAATAATAGAAATTTCAGATAATTTGATTTTTTTATTACAACACATACCGAAAAAACCCGAGGAATTCTTTTCACACGAAAAATATAAAACGTTACAATAATCACATTTATTGTCTAAACCGCCCAAATTAGACGGAGTTAAATTTGAAATATTTTCTGAAAGAGTACACCGGTGCTGAATTTTAAATGGCTTCTGCAACTGCTCTACCCTATTCTTTTCATTCTCTTCAAAAGCAGACGGAGGTAAATTTAAAATATTTTCAGAAACAGTAGATCGAAACTGAATTTTAACTGGCTGGTGCAACAGTTCTTGCTCTGTCCTTTCCTTTTTGCTTGCTTTACACCTTTTATTTCATTCTTCCAGTTTTTGTTTAGTATCTTTCTTGACCGAAACGCTATAGTCGCCTGAATCTCCATTGCCCTCTTACAATAAATTTGCTAATATTTTCCTTCTAGTATATATACCCAATTTTGTAACATCACCATTATGAGAGTTAAAAACTGTTATGAACACATTGAAAATTCTCGTTGCTACATTTAATTCTACATAACTTCCGTATGACCCATTTGTTGACATTATCTGTTTATAATTTTGATGATCCGAAATCGTAACGCCGTAAGAGCTATCTCCAATAATAAATGAACTGTATGAGCTCCAATTATCAACTACATACTTAAGAATTTTTTCTCGTATTAGGAATTGATCCTCTTCGTTTCCGTAAATGAATATCTAAATTGCTCTAAATAAACAATTTCCATCACCTTCTATCTTATGCACACTGTATGACTCATCCAAAGACTGGTTTACTAACCGTATACCTTACTCAAAATGATAAGTAATAAATATACGATAATCCATTGTCAAAAAACGTATTATGAAATTCCATTCACATGTGTAAAGACAGGCTTTATTCGGGTTACTCATTGGTCGGCGAGAATACGCGCATGGTAAAACAGTATCAACTAATCTGTTTGAAGCTGCGTATGTGTAAATATAGGTTTTATTCTGATATTTTTAGAAAGAGCACATCGATACTGAATTTTAACAGGCTCGTGCAGCAGCTCTTCTTCTATCCTTTTAATTTTATTTACTTCATATGTTGTTTACTTCATATACTTTAAGCCCCCTAATCTCGTCAACCTAAAACATCACCGCACGTTTGCGAGCAACCCAGGCACAAGTTTCAACTTCAAAAGGAATTACATGAAAACGAACGGGAACAAATTAGCCGTAACTGCATCAGTTAAGAAATTTGAAGATTCTTAATTATTAAACATACATTTATTGGCAACCGAAAAATAAATAAATAAAAGTTATCTTGGGTTGATACCTACTTTAGAAGCCCATTCCGCCAAGTAGGGGATAAATACATAAATTTTGTAACCTTGGCGATTTTCTATGAATATATGGAAACTTTGTGAAAGCCGCCATTTTGAACTCCGGTGCTATGATTTAACTAAGGTATATGACAGCGGCTGAAAGAAAATTCTAGTATTTAGATTTTAAAAAGTTAGTTTCAGAATTGAAACGATTTCTTTTACCTTTGCCAGGGTAGTTACGTATTATCCAATCGGTGATTCCCGCTAAATTATTTTTTCGGAAAATGCGCCGGCACACTGTTGCCAGTTATATCCGGAACCACCAATAATTTCATGTGTCCGGCATTTATCTTGGCGAAAAATTGCTCGTCTTGGTGGACCGCCGGGATAAAACGTAAGTACTCTAGCTATAATTAAGGTATGATCTCGGATAAAAAAAAATGTTAACGATTAGATTTTTAAAAACCGTTTTAGAACTTCCGTAGTGTCTTTGAGAACGCTGCAGCTCCCTCCTGGACGCAAGATGGGGAAACGCGCCAAAACTGTTATTTTTAAAATTGTTCCAAGTGGAGTTCGGTTGATTCCTACTTAAACGCACCCATTCTCGCCAAGGTGGTTATAACATTACATAAGCAGTTGCCATCACGCTTTATTGTATTTATGTGGCACGGCGGTTTGTAACAACATGTAAGTACATTATTTTATATATATATATATATATATATATATATATATATATATATATATATTATTCCAAAAATTTTTTCGGTCTTCATCAGTCAAAGGGATAACGGTACATACACATTTTTATAATATTTTGAATCCAATTATAACGATTAAAACTATTTAAAGAAAAGCTACTTAAATCATTAAAGTAAGAAATCTAAATATTGCATTCATAACCACAGCTCTCTCAACTGGTATTTGACAATGAGAAATAATTTTAAATCATTGACTTATTTAATAAAGAAAATATGTGCAATAAGCGATATTCATTGACAATCCATAAAATTTATTGAACATCAAATTTCTCTTGGGACCAAAAACAGTGAAAGAAAATACGGAAAAACGTACGGTGAAAGTACGGAATATTAATTTAGATAGCATATGAAAGAATGGGGCACGTTGCTTTCTGTGTAAACACAGAAAATTAAAAAGTAAATTATCCACTCTGCTGTTTTACAAAGTTACAAGTCAAAACTTTTGCACAATGTGAAGTCGATACACACACCTTTGTTTATAAGTTATTAATTCTAATAACGTATTTAAATTCTTTTAAGGAACCCCCTAAACCATTATGAAAGAAAAACAATGCGGTGTAATAGCACAGTTCTCTCAACTGATTTTGCACTGCCACAGATAAATAAATTTTAAAACATACAGCGTATTCATTGAGGATAATATGTACAGTAGTACAATAAACAAAATTCTTTGATAAATCACAAAATTTCTTAAATATTAAATCACTGATGCAAACAAAAAATTGCAACAAAAAAAAAGTACGACATACTTATGAAAACCGTATTGAAAACAAGACAGAAAATTACCACAAATTTGACACAAGATAACATTAACAAAATTTTTACAATATTACAATATTATAATACACATTTTTACAATATTTTGACTCCAATTTTTGGGATTTAAACTATCTTAAGGAAAACCACTTAAATCGTTAAGTTATAAAACATATAAAGGTTGCATTCACACAGCACAGCTCAGCCTGGTATTTGACACTGAGAAAAAATTTTAAAACATATGGCACTTATTAAATAAGGAAAATACTTACATAAATGGTTATCAATTGGCATGCCATTAAATTTCTTAAACATAAAGTCACTCTTGGAAACAAAAGCATTGCAAGAAAAAAGTACGGCGCCCTCATTCAGATGTTTAAATTATTTAAAGGAAAACCCCTTAAATTATTACGAAAGAAAAACACTGCATTATCACAGCACAACTCTTTCAACTTGGTATTTGCCTCTGAGAAGTAATCTTAAACCATATTGCACTTATTAAATAAATGAAATATCTACAATAAACAATGTTTTTCGGCAATCCATTGCATTTCTTGATTATAAAATGACTATTGCGAACAAAAATTTGCAAGAAAAATGTTTGGTACACTAATTCAACAAACATTATTACATGCACAAGAAACCATTTTGAACGACAATCCATTAAATTTCGGGAAAATAAAATCTATCGTGAAAAGAAAGAGACAAAAGTACGACATAGTAATTAAAAAACTTTGTAAAAAACACACATAAGAAGTAAAAGGAAAGAGGATACGCGTTTCGTTCAAAAATTGTTTTGAACTTCTTCAGTCCAAGCCCTTCGTCGTAAAGAACACAGGGAACTGACCTTTAACTGAACTTTACGACGAAGGGCTTGGACTGAAGAAGTTCAAAACAATTTTTGAACGAAACGTGTATCCTCTTTCCTTTTACTTCTTATGTGTGTTTTTTACAAAGTTTTTTAATTACTTTATCGTTTAACACCAGTATTTTGAGTGTTTTTTCAGTTCAAAAGTACGACATGCTCCAGGAAGCATACAATACAAAGGGGCGCATTGCTTTTTGTGTAAAGACAGAAAATTAAACAGTAAATTATTCACTCTGCTGTTTTAAAAAGTTACAAATCGAAACTTTTACGCAATGTAAGTTCGACACACACACCTTTGTTTAAAAGTTATTGATTCTAATAACTTGCATTTAAATTCTTTTAAGGCAACCACCTAAATTATTATTAAAGAATAACGATGCATTGTAATAGCACAACTCTCTTAACTGATTTTGCGCTGCTACAGATAAATATTTTTAAAACAAACTACGTGTTTAAAAAGGATAATATGTGCAATAAACGATACTCTTTGAAAAATCATAAAATTTCTTAAATATTACATCACTGTCGCAAACAAGAAGAAAAGTACTACATACCTATAAAGACAGCATAGGTATCGGTTTTCGGCTAAAAACATAATTTTTGATTTGACTGAACAATATAGTATTCGGCCGAATACACCGCCCGAATGCTAAATCATTTATATTTATAATAAACTAGCTGCTTTGCCTAGGTGCATGAAATAATACCAATTGATATATTTTTATTAACATAATTATAGATTTATATTTATATGTTACACATTAAGGAAATTCAAATATTTTTTAAAGTTAAAATACAATTTTATTTCAAGCACTAAATATAAATTTAATAATAATTTGATTTTTCTTAACGTGAAGTACACATGAAATAATCTTATTTAAAAGTTTCAAGTAAATTATTAATTTGAATTTATATACGTTGCAAAAATGATTTAATTATGCTTAAGTATATTACACATTAAAGAAGTTATAAATAATTAATTATTATATGTTTAAGAATTTTTTAAATTTAATTAAGGATTTGGATTAAAACTTAGTGAGTAGCTAGAAAAGAGATGGGACGATATTTTTCAGGAAATATACTTGTTTGATACATAAAAATTATAATAAAATATTATCAGAGGGAATGAAAAAAAACAAAAAACAATTTCAAACTCTGATTTTATTATCAGATTTAAAACAGGAATTATAATCAACAACATGTTTTAATATGTTTAAATATCTTTTACAACAAAATGTTTTCATATAATAATAAATAATAAAGCAGTTCAAACTATCTAATCACTAAAAGTGTATCTTAAAACTGGAGCATATTATAATATTCATTCTGCGCATTTTTCAGCTTTTTCTCATAAAACATTTTACTATTTAAAGCCAGGTATTTTGTTTATAGTTTTAATAAAATATTTAAAACTAATTTAAATTTCTGAGTATGCTTAATAAGAACTATATGAAGATATAGAGTCATAGTATTATAATAGAAATCAGGATTTATTCATTAAAATTCTGCTATAACTTGGTCGAATATTTGGGCAAACCACTGTTCGTTGCTTCACTAAATAATCAAATGCATAAAAATGTAGAAACACAAAAATGCATAAATATATTTAATATTCATAATATATTTAATTTCGAAAATGGTACGAGAATACATAAAATTTTCGGAGTATTTCAGATACAGCTTAGAAATTAAATATGCAAAATATTAGAGCTGAAATGATTAAATGAAAAAATTAATTTTCCAAAATGCACTTACGTTTTTTTTTCACTTTAATCACTTTTCTTGAAATACGATAAAATCGATTCACTTTTTTTTTAGCGGACATAGTTTAAGCCTGCCAACAGACTACGTTTACAGTTCAACAAAGAAAGAACTAGACTGGAAAAGTAAACGCGTATTCTCTTAAAAAAATATATCTAAAATGAGTAACTCTGTGGTATGGACTAACTATAGTGATCCTTTTCTCAGAATAGAAAAAAGGAGGCGTCTATGGAATAGATACAACTGACGAATTAGGCAATAAATCGTTTGTCTAGTGGGCAACATTATGGGACTATAAATTTCTTTCTCCTCTACCAGCTTCCAAACTTTCTAGTGTCTTCAAATTCATAGCACTTGCATTGTTTGTGCGTGCTTTACAATAGTGCAAGATAGGAAGCAAACTTTTTATGTTAGAGTTTCTATTCAATGCTTTCAGATAACCAACGACCGCCCTATTATCTTTTTTTTTCTCGTTGATGTTATGAGAGTCGCAACTAAAAGTGAAAAATTATATTTCTCTGGACAGCTAATTTTCACCTATACTATGCTCTGAATAAATATTGCTCAACTATACGAAAATAATAATACCTAATGCAGACAAATTTAATTACATTTTTAGCTATGATGAGTAGCTGTCTAGGCCAAAGTGGCGTAGTTTTCTAACGAATTATTCTACCACGCCTTTGGTCCGGGTTCGATACCCGGCAATAGCTTGGGTATCTGTGATGTCCTTGTTAGGCCCGGCGTTCAGTTGCGTTTTTTTCCGGACGCAGCGGGGTATGAGGGAGAGATTTTATGACCAATTTGCAAGTGACGGTCGTAAATTTTCAAGACTCCAGGAGGCGGGGTTACTACATTTGGCTTGATATCTCTGTTACATTCTATCATATGCCTAGGCAATTATTAGATAATACTCAGTGGCTTTAAAAGGCAATATGTCGAGCTCGAGTGAGGATGAAGCGATCATTGCTTATTTGCTGCTATCCAAGAAAAAAAGAAGATGTTGGGTCCATCCCACCCTTCTTAAGCGCGAAAAATTAGGCGAATTTAATTTAGTAATTTGCCTTACAAAATGTATATTTTTCACTCCCTTATCCCACACATATATACATATCGTGTGGCAGTAGTCGTAACCCTCGCCCCCTCCCAATGAAAAATTTCTTGCTACGCCACTGCTCAAGCATAATTTAAAATCCATCTACATTTTCCTACATAACTAACAAAGTAAAACATATTTGTTTACGCAAAAAATTGAAGTGTTTAACTAAAAATGTTTATTACTTTTTGACGTAACATCTTGCAAATACTTTTCTTGTTATCTGTATTCGAGCAACATCCCTGACCCTGATTTATGTAAGTGCTAAAGAACTGTCAGCTGTCATTGTGCAAAATAAAATTAAATACCTGCTAAGGAGCTACGGTTCATTTATTTGTTACTGAAACAAAGAAATATAATCATTGGAAAGGAGATCACATGACAGCCAATTAACTTTTTATGAAAAATCTAAATCTGATCTGAACATCAGTAATTTGAGTAAAAACCAATAACTGGAATATAGTTAAAGTGAAGAGCAAAGCGATTGAACATGAGATTAGAGAAAGTATGCAGTCTTAATTTTATAACAAAGAGAAGTATCGTTTGTTCCTCTAGATCAATGTTTTCTGATATATCATTTCAAAGACGTGCGTCATCCAAAATAGAAAAGCCATGTGAACAGGTTTTTTTATTTACTATCAAATTCAATGCAAATTTAATTTAATTTAATGCGATTACATACATGCGTTTAAGAATCAGTCTCGTGGTCACATTAAAATGTAGATTCTGAACATTCTCTTTTCAATGCATCCTACCTATCTTCTGTTCTATTCTCTAATTTCATTGCCTTCCTATTTGTGTGTTGGTTAAAACCCTTGCAGCTGACAAAGGGGCACATTTTTACGTGCAACTCGAAACGTGCTTCTTTCCTATTTTTAATTTAGGGTCGTAGCCAGGAGGGGTCAATATCTGAATAAATCGGACCCTCACCCCACATTTTCGAATTAAATATCGAGTTGATCGGAAAGTCATTTCGTTTTCTGACACAGAATTCAAACAAATAAATTTACAACAAGTATTGATTTATAAACAAGCTGTGCCTGTGCATAGGACCCGTATTTGTTGAATTTGAAAGGGACCATTTTATAAATAATACTTCCTTCTTACAAAAAAAAAAAGAAAAAGAAAAAGAAAAAATGGACACCCTCCTCCTATTTCACGTTTACCCTCCATGAAGAATCCTATTCGAAATGTTCTAAAATCAATTTTTAGGCATTCGCGAGGTCTGTATTTTACAGCAAGAATTTTATGGATATCTCTATACTTCTTTGAGATCGTTCAGGATATGTGAAAAGAATGTTCTGACCCTCTATCCCCCATAAGTTACAAATTTTGGAAAATGCTTTCCAATCTAGCACTTACAATAGGAAAGTCACATACGTGCCAATTCGTATTATTATCTTCAGTAGTTTTGTCTAGGCAAAATATTGACATAAGTAAAAACGGCATTACTTTCCGATGAACTCAATAGTATATGCTTTAATTTATCCAGAAGTTTGGTTTAATAATTCTCGACATATATTTCATATTCCCTGGAAATATGTTCTGGCTACTGCCCTACTAAACAGATGCTGGAATGTTTAATGAAAATAAAACTGTTTATTCACGATTATGTCTGATCGTTTACTTTTTTGTTTAACTTGTGTTCACATTATTTTAGTGTTGTATTTCAACAGGATGACTCTTATACTATAGCTGACTTTTATACTATAGCTATTTCTGAAACGAAACTTTTGATACCTTTGATTATCAATTCAAAAATTATAACTATGGTCCCTTTACGCAGTATTTTAATAAAGACTGTTGTTCACAATCTTAATTATAATTACATATATGTATAATATACATTCAAGAAAAAACTGAAACTTTTAAAGTTAGACACCTTCATAATTGGGACTCTTCTGAGAAACGTAACGTGGCTATAATATTGAAGTACACTTGTCTAATTTTTACAACACTGGAAATTGGACACAATTTTGAAGGAACCACAACTGTCCACCTTTCAGAGCTTTCAGTGTTGTATGAATTATACTAAATGTATGAGAACCAGACTTCGTGCCGATTACAGTCGACTGTAATCGGTGACAAAAATAATATTTTACAACTTTTACAAAAATGCTATGATAAAATTGCATTATTAGACAATTATTTTGGTATTTGATTTCTTTAACTTCAAGATTACTGTTATTTTGAATGTACGGAAAAACGCCAACGCGAAAAAACGCGAACGGTAAAAACGCCTACCAGAAAAGAACAATTCCTTCCTTTCCAAAAAAAAAAAAAAAAAAGAAAGAAAGAAAAGAAAAGAAAAGGGGAACTATTATTTATCTTCTTTAATCAAAGTACAACAGAATTTCTCACAGTATAAAATATTCACACAAGTAATACATGATCTTTTACTGTACAGATGCATTTAGTTAAAATGACAGCCTTGCATAAGAAGAATTTGTAATTCTCCTCCGCCCAAGGCACAACTCCCTCAGCCCAACGTAAGCAAGTGGGGCAGATGCCCTTCATGTAGGCTTGCCATAGAAAACACAAACAAAATTTGTTCTTTATTTATGCATAAATTGGGGGTATTACTATTGTTACTTTAAAGAAGCAAATATATACATAATATAATTTTTCCAGAATAAAATTAAATGAGTCAATCAGCTTCCTGAGGAAGGCTTATCACTGCTCCCTGACCTACTCAAATTTTGGAGGGGCACAGGAAAGATTTGAGGGGGGCACATATCGAATATAAGAGCAGAAAATGAACATTTTTTTCGCATTTTCAAATAAATGTTTATTTAACAAATTTTTTGAGACGAAGTTGGGCGGAGGCACTGGGAGGAGCACGTGACCGCTTGTGCCCCCCCTCCCGACGCTTTTGCTATGGTTCATATGATATATGCTTAGGAAAACCTAATAACAATAGCTAAAATGTTTACCACTCCCAGACGTACTGAACTGAAAGTTTACTCCTGTACTCCAAAACAAAATAAATTTGGACATAAGATCCAATTACCTTTCTTATGTATATTACAAAACAAAGAATGTTTGTGTCCAATATTTATTAAAAAAATTAATGACATGGACCGTACACCGTTATTTTACTAAATTAACATTCCATTTAGTCATTATGGAAATTGTTAGCAATCGTAATCGTAATCCATTTCATTTCTTGCAATGGATTACAGATGATCGTGTAATCGTATGAAATCTGATGAGAAACACTGACCTATGTTAGATTTTTGAAGGTGTGATTTAGCTGACAGCATCTCTTTTGATGCTCATTGGTGAATTGCAGATATGATTCTTGGAATATAAAAGACCTTATTAAAATATTATGGGATATGATGTCTTAATATTTACACAAAATATTCAGGGCTAGCCTCCCTCACCCCAAATTCCACTCGAAGTACTATCTATTCCCTCAATATCAGCGCTCAGAGCAAGAATGCAAACACAACAGAAAAAAAAAAAAAAAAAAAAGAGGAAATGGTGACCGGAGACTCTTTCCTTGACCTTTGCCATTCCAACCTCCTGGGCCTCTGCCGTTATTCCCTCTCCAGAGCAAAAATTGGCTGAAACTTTTGGCGACGGTTCTCAAAAATATTGTAACCACGCCCGGGAGACAAGTTGTTTCAGCATTTTACATGTCACCCAACAAAGGATAATTGGTTATCATTTGTCATTCTGCGGTTTTCAAGCGGAGAAGTACAAAGAACAGACGTTCTCCCGCAGTACGGAAAAGCGATCCGGAAAAATACATTCATTTCCCATACTAGCGTACTGAAACGCACTGAACTGAACGCCAAGCTTAAGTGATGCTAAAGCATAGACGAACAATTCAACCCTCCGCAATTTGTACAGCTTTCATTTTTTCAACTGCTCTCATAAGTTTTCCACACCACATAGACGTATGGGTACAAATTCTCATTATGAAAGTAAAACATATTCTAAGATATCAGACAAAGCGAATAACTGACAATGTATAGGAGGTCTGGTTTCTCTCTATTCTAAAAAAATCTGGAGTGACTCCACTCGACTTTCCGAACACTTCCGAACACTTAAGATCATTACCAAGCATTTAAATAAATTTTACTCGATGAATAATTCAAACATATATACCAAATTGAAGCTCAATCGAATGCGCCGTTTAAACGCTAGCGCACTTTCAAGAATTTCTCCCCATACGCCATTATGCCATAATATAACAGAAATATTTGTCGTAGCCCTGTAGAAAAACTATAAGTCCTATACACACCAAAATCAATACCGGTCTTAAGATGATGGTTTATAACGTATATACCCAATTTGAGCTCAATCGAAGGTACTGTATCCAATACCAGTACTGTATCAATACCAGTCCAAAATCTACCATCAATACCAGTCTAAGCACACCAAAATCAATACCAGGATGGTGGTTTATAACATATGTGACCAATTTGAGCTCAATCGAATGTATCGTTTAAACGCTAGCACACTTTCAAGAATTTTCCCCCATAGGCCATAATGTAAGAGAAAGCTTTGTCGTAGCCCTGTAGAAAAAATGTAAGTCCTATACACACCAAAATCAATACCGGTCTTGCAAAGATGGTTTATAACATATATACCCAATTTGAACTCAAACGAATGTACCATTTAAACGCTAGCGCAGTTTCAAAAATTTCCTCCCATAGGCCATAATGTAAATGAAATCTTTGTCGTAGCCCTGTAGAAAAACTATAAGTCCTATACACACCAAAATCAATACCGGTCTTGCGACGGTGGTTTATGACATGCATACCCAATTTGAGCTCAATCGAATGCTCCGTTCAGGAGCTATCGTGTTCACTCACATACACACAAACACACACACACACACACACATACACACATACATGCATACATCTCGTAAAAATAGCATAAACGGATTCAGAAGATCTCAAAACGTGTAAAAATACCAAAATCTCGAAGTCGAATTTTTTCATGATTACAATACTTTCCTTACATGGTACATGTTCGGAAAGTAAAAAATCTGGAGTGACTCCACTCGACTTTCCGAACACTTACGATTAAGATCATTACCAAGCATTTAAATAAATTTTAATCGATGAATAATTCAAATATATATACCAAAATGAAGCTCAATCGAATGTATCGTTTAAATGCTAGCGCACTTTCAAGAATTTCTCCCCATAGGCTATAATGTAAAAGGAATTTTTGGCGTAGCCCTGTAGAAAAACTATAAGACCTATACCCATCAAAATCGATACCGGTCTTACGATGGTTGTTTATAACATGTACACCCAATTTGAGCTCAATCGAATGTACCGTTTAAACGCTAGCGCACTTTCCAGAATTTTCCCCCATAGGCCATAATGTAAAAGAAATCTTTGTCGTAACCCTGTAGAAAAGCTATAAGTCTTATACACACCGAAATCAATACAGGTCTTGCGACGGTGGTTTATAACATATATACCTAATTTGAGCTCAATCTAATGTACCGTTTAAACGCTAGCACACTTTCAAGAATTTTCCCCCATAGGCCATAATGTAAAAGAAATCTTTGTCGTAGCCCTGTAGAAAAACTATAAGTCCTATACACACCAAAATCAATACCGGTCTTGCGACGGTGGTTTATAACATATATACCCAATTTGAGCTCAATCGCATGCCCCGTTCAGGAGCTATCGTACTCACTCACATATACACAAACACACACACACACACACACACACACACACACACACATACACACATACATACATATATCTCGTAAAAATAGCATAAATGAATTCAGAAGCCCTCTAAACGTGTAAATACACCAAAATCTCGAAGTCGAATTTTTTCATGATTACAATACTTTCCTTACATAGTACATGTTCGGAAAATAAAAAGTAAAGGCCGCTGGCGCTGTCAAAGCTTGTTGACCTAACTCCTCCTAAACCGTAGGGATTTGAGTTTCGACTAAGGTGCCCACAGATTCAAAAATTCCGAGGAACCTGCTAAACTGATTTAAATTTCGAAAATCGAATTATTTTAGAAGATATTAATAAAAAACTGAAAAAATAAACCGAATGGTTGCCAGATTTGGCATAAAATCATTCATTCCTTTGCAACAAAGCGTTTCCAAGTATCTAGAATCGCGTGAAATTTACAAACATGAGTTAGAATTACGCCCATTTTACGCCAAAATAAAAACTATAGGAAATAAGTAACTCAAAATGTGTTACACAAAGTTGACAATTTTCAAATAGTAAGTTCGCTTAGACAACAGGAGTTTAGAATTAGCGATTATTCGTTTTTTCAAAACAGAATAACTAATATCTTGAAAATGAAAAATAATTAAAATGCAGATTATTTTAAAGCCGGTTCTCGTCCAGCTGAATTATTTGCTACCAGTAGAAATATTTGGCGGCGTTAACTATGCCATTATAGCAGTTATAGTACACTTTGGATATTTGCTAGCGCAACGAGATGGTATAATTCGTGGTGTTAAGTACGCCAATCTGCAAACGATTATGTAAATGAAAATATAGATAACGGTTTTCTGGTAACCTTAAATGAACAGTAAATATAGGTTGTGAGTATGTGTAAATCGCCAAAAAATGAAAAGTCGCCATTGGTGGCTGGCTATTCTATCTGTTCCGTAGCTTTTATTGACTTTACATGTACGCAAGTCGCCAAATAATGAAAAATCGCCATGGGAGGCAAATTCGCAAGGTGTCCAATAGGTTTTACATTATTAAAAATACAGCTGAAACAGATTTTCTGATTTTATTACGCTTTAGCTCCTAATTAATATAACTTTTGAATGGCAACATTAAATATCATTGTGTTTCTGAGGAGTGCAAATAATTTTTCCAGCGATTATAAGCGGAGTCCAGGTGGAGTATAGCTCAGGACCCGTACAACACGGATTCCCATAACCAAATATCTTCGATGCAAGAACCAAGCAATGTGTAGCTCAGTAACATTCTATCTGATCCAATCTTCGGGTTTTGTCTGTTGCAATTATGTCTTTTTTACGAATAAGCCTGATTAGGGGCCGAATGCCTCATACGAAAAGCGAGCGTAGCGAGTCGGGGGGTCTTGGCCCCTAGTAAAAAAAAAAAAAAAAAAGCTGAAATTGTAAATAGCAGGTAATAGCGATAATAGTTGTAAATAGCAATTGAGGTTGGCTTACTACAGTCCTCACAGAAAAGGATGAGAATTACTTAATCTGTAAAACTTAATGCCCTTCTAAAATGCGAAAATGCATGCTGTGAACACTGTATATTGCACGGTGGCTGGGAAATGGGTTCAATAATATGCGTTCAGCAATTATACTCTGTACACACTAAAATGTTAATGGGTAGGGCCCGCGAACAACAACATCAATAAAAGTCGTTACTGATTAGCCACGTCTTGTCGTCACTACAAGGGTTAAGGAGACATTTTTTTTAGCGAAATTTACGACTTTTAATGACCAGTCCAGATCTACCAACAAGAGATTAATGTGTTGAACTGAAAACCCCCTCCCCCACACAATGGAGAGAGCAACGGAACATTTTTGTTTCCTGTATCAGTCCCGTCGTCCATTAAAACGCATAAAACACATGGCTTATGAGCATCGTCCTTAACTTGATCGATATAGGGCGTATGATAGCTCTGCCCCCCACCTTCGAGTTTTCTTTCGACGGTTCTTGCAGCAGACAGCATACTTATTTAGTTGTGATATACCATGTCTAATTATATATTGGGAGAAAAAATATTGGGAAATCAATGTATCATCCTAATGAAATACGGAGCCCCCCCCCCCCCCGATGGTTTCTCTGGATCTGCCCCTGTTCCAGGGCCGACCTAAAAGCGAAATACGCTGTGAGCGTGAGCGCAAGAATGAGTTTTGGCTCTCCATACAATGAAAATGGTTCCAGAAAGTGTTATGGGTGTAACTGAAATTCGTCAGAGCTCAATACTTGAAGTTCGCATTTTAAAGGGATTAAAGGAATTCTGTACAGGAAACTTGCTATTGCTATATCGCGTGGCCCCGCAGAGACACACACTAGTTTAAATATATTAACAGATGAAATAAACATGCGAAAGTGATTGTGGATCACTATCTACAACTACAACTGTTCTATTTGGTTCTAACAACATTAGCGGAGCACTTGGAGCCAATTTCTTTACTGTACTTTCAAGCAGTGGCGTGCATTCCGCCCAAGCAACCAGAGGCGTCGCTAAGGGGGGGTGGTGAGGGGGGAGTATCCCCTCCCAAAATTTATACGAGTTGGCAAAATCTCGCTCGTCACTTGGGAAAAATTGTATTTCAGGTGGGAAAAAAGTATTTAGGGTACATTAATTTCAGAATCTTATTATTTTTATTACTATATTTTTTAATTATTAATTTCTCTTCTGGATCGAAACATGCAGTGGGCATCAGTGGCAGATCCAGAGCTCCATGTCGGGGGGGGCAACAGTGAAACACTATGTTTAAATTTTCTTTTGAATAAA
Organism: Cheiracanthium punctorium; assembly: GCA_038373885.1. Lineage (NCBI taxonomy): Eukaryota > Metazoa > Arthropoda > Arachnida > Araneae > Cheiracanthiidae > Cheiracanthium > Cheiracanthium punctorium. The sequence goes on along the minus strand of JAWZYV010012656.1, from coordinate 130,795 downwards.
TCTTCCTGAGATGAGTGCTTATAGCGTGTAATTTATAGGGCGTAGCAAATAATCTATACTTGTGATAAAACTGTAGTGTTTGTTTATACTTTTTTGCACTAGGAGGGGGGGGGGGGAGGGTTCGACGTATTTACTTGATTCTAAAGGGTATATGTAATTATTAGCAATTTCGTATAATTTTGATCTGTTACTCAGAAAATAAACAACCGAATAAAATTTGAGTCATTATACGTACCACATTTCATTGTTTCTTGAAATCTAAAAAATTACTGTACGGCCAAAGTAGGAGTAAAATTTACATAACTAAAAAAATAGATTTGAAAAAAAATATTGACTCGGTGTAACCGCTTCTGGATAATTTACCTAGCTGTCAAATGCCTAGTCAAATGTCAAATGCTGTCCTGCCTAGCTGTCACTTATTTATGATTATATCCAAACAGGGATCGTAAATATCACGATACTTTCGAAAATATCAAAAGTATCCGATATTTTGATATATATATCATGATATTTTGATATATATCCGATATTTTCATTTGTATCAGATATTTTCGATAAAAAGTTAATTGTGTGTGTGCTGTTTATAAATATTTTCATTCATGATATAAACATTACAACATAACATTTAATTTTTTTTCCTCGCATTTAATAAAGATTTTTTATCTAATACAATAGCACTTTCCAACAACGTTGAAAAGTGTTCATGATTTTGGTTTGTCTGTCCATGTAATCTAACTGCCATAAATGTGCATTGATTACTAAGAAATTTTTATGTCACTTCTATTTACTATACGATATATCCTAAGGAAAGGGCTGTTTGTAGCATTTACATTCTGTTTACAGGAGCACTCAAAAGAATTGCAATACATTATTTACAGGCAGTGATTGTTTAAAGTGCATTTTAGAAATACTCTTCTATTTCAAAGGAAAAAAAATTATATAAGTTATTGAAAATTACAAAATAATGCTTTCCACTGAAAACATTCAGTACTTATGATTTAAATACCCAAATGCAGAACCCATAATACATTTAAATTAACTTTCAAATTAGAGTAACATAACGGACGACAACCTCTCCTGAGAGCAGGGGGTCGACTGATTGTCATTTGTTTTGAACACCAGATCGCGTTAAATGAAGTAGTTTTGTTATATCTGTACGTTTATTAGCAGAAGAGCATTTCAACGAAAAAATATTATGATTGATGCCAGCGGCCATTACTGCAATTCTGAGCAATTTTTGAACCGATATGCATTGAATTTTCATAGTTCAAGAGGAAATTTTAACGAGAGTAAAATAACTTAGACACGTCTCGAAAATATTAGTAAGGAAAAGAAACCAATAAAAAAATGTTTTAAATTCAGCGATACGTTTTATAATTGTGATTATTTTACGCTTTAAAATATCACTGCAATTTATTTTTCCTCTGTAACTTTTAATAAAGAACAGAATTCGACAGTGGAAATCGCAGGGTCTTGTTATTCCCGACAGCAGTATAATGTCGTTTGCTCTAAAACAAATAGAAATCAACAGTAATTTATATGATGGATCAAGAACACGAAAAACTGAAGGCCCTGAAAACGAAATAATGCAATTACAAACCATTAATGCGGTAAGGATGCCTGGTGCAGCTTAAAAAAAGTCATAAATAAACTGAGGATACAATTATTATTAATTCATAATGTACATTTATCAATGAAAAAATTATAAAATATTTACATGTATTTCATTTATTTAAATTACAAAGCAAACTCATATCTGTGCTTCCCAGAATTCTCTTGCGCAAATCTTTCAATGACTTTATCGATGTCGATAGCAATATCGCGATGCACATTAATCATGGCGAGGCTACTTAGTCTATCTTCCTTCATGTTAGATCTCAATCAAGTTTTAAGGCGGCGTAAAGTTGAAAATGATCTTTCAGCAGTGGCCACACTCACTGGTAATGTTACCAAAATATGTAGCATTGTCCGAATACTCGGGTATATGTCTTTGTCGCAAGCAATAATTGCTTCCAAGACCGATGTAGGCTTTGTCTCTTCTTTTTGCCACTTCGCTTGCCATAACGCAACTTCTCCAGAGAAACATGTAGCTGAGCATGTTAGAAAGGGCTCAAATATTTTAGCTAATTCTGTGATTTCAGTTTGAATATTATTTATGTCAAGATTGGTTAAAATGTCAGGCATTAAAAGCCTCAAATTGAAATAATGCAAAGACCGTTCCGGGAGCCTATTTTCTAAATCGCTTACCAAATGGTCCAGCAATGGAATGTACCCTAGTAGCAATGACTGCTTGTTTTCTGCTCGGTCGTTCATCGACTCGTCGAATTCAGTCATCGGCAAGTGCACTTTTGTTAATCTGCAATAGATGAATTTTTATTCATGGATAGAAGTGATCTAGACGAGCAGTTTCGCCGATGGGAAACCGAAAAACAATATCTTATCCGAAACTGCAGCTCTATAGTCAACGGGCCTTGCAAGTGTCCCCAGTAGTTTACACTTTACCCAAATTCCTATAAATATTTGCGTAATTTAGATGTGCCTTTGCATAATCTAAGGGAAATTTTGAACAATTCTTGAATTAATCGCATAATTTATTTCAAATTTCTTGTATTGGGGTTGGGAGGGGGCGGGGGGTATCCCCCCCTTGCCCCCTCCCACAAAATTTAAATTTGAAAAGAAATATTTACAAAAAAATTTAAGTATTTATTATATAAAAATCGTTTGTAATATTTAAATAATTTTTTAAAAAAGTGTTTAAAAAAAAGACCGTCAGCTGCATTATAAGAAAAACGGAAACCTCATTACATTGAGCAACTCTTTTGAAACCTCTTTAATGTAAACAGCAAGAAGAGAAATCAGTTAATTTTTAAAAGTTATCCAAGAAATATGAAAGTTAAAATCACACTAAAATTCCTATACAATTGGCAATATTGTTTTTTAATTATTAATTATGAATGTTGTTGCTACTTACATACATTGGTAAAAAGTGAAATTAATTCTTACCAATCGAATAATTTGACTATTATTAATAATAGCTGAACAACACTTTGTCAAAATTTCACCCTAAGTCCCAATCTGAGACTAAAATAACCGGTACTTCACACTTTGCCTTGTACACAACAAGATTCGATGGTCTAGGGGTAGCGCGCTTATCTCGTAATCAGTACGCTCAGTGTTTGGGCCCGGGGGAGGAAAATTTTTTTTTTCTTCAGAAAAACAGAAATTTAGCATTCAAAAAACGAAAATATAATAAACAGAACGGACATTTTTTGAAAATTTTGCTGCCAGTCGTTTATTTTTTATTAACAAATATATTTTAAACAGTTTATCGGTTTCTTTTCGTTATTTCATCGGTGTCATCGGGAAATGATGATCGGCTTTATGGTCCCCCGAGCGGACATTTTGTACCAGTTGCCGATGAAATTCCCCCTTTTTTGGATGAAAAGCCGTGATCGGCCATTGCTCCGCCTCCTCGGATTTAACTCACCCGCCTCTCATCGACCGATGAGTTATTGCTACTAGGGTATAGGGATAAGCGATAATATTCTTCAACACTGTCTGTTTGGTAATTAGGGCGGTTCTTCTGTCTGCCCACAAGCCGAGGAAGTTTAATTTCTACGTCTAAATGCACTGATAACATGCTTACTTTGTCAACAATATCTTTAAAATTAACTTCAGACATCTTGCGTTTCTCCTTTAGAACAAATATAACATCATTTACTAAGCTTGATGCGACTTTTCTGTCTAGCGTTTCTGATTGGAGCTTTCGACTAAGTGGTAGAGTAATTTTCAATGCTTCAATCAAGCAAGCCAGAGAGAAAAGAAATTCTGCGTTGCATATTGCAAAAGCAATTGATGCAGCTTTTGATGCAGACGACGCATCGCTCCACTTAGTAATGTCTTGTAATGCTTCAGCCACGTCCGAAATTCCATCCCAAAATTGAATTGCCGCATCGTGCCTCTCCACCCAGCGCGTCTCACAAAGGCTGGACAGCTTGCCACCAAGATGACTTTTCAGCACCAAAGTCCTTTTCGCTGACTGTTTAAAGAACTGGCTGGTCATTTTGATGGTTCCAATTGCGTTTCGAATTGGCCCAACATTCGATGATTTTGAAAGAGAATTATTGGGAGCATGGTTGTAGCATGGACACCTACATGCATTCGAAGCTATTTTCAAAATTTCAGAAACTGCTCCTTGCATCTCCGAAACCATCACACTGCAGCTGTCAGTTCCGATCCCAACGCAGTGTTTAAGGTCAAAACCGTGAGCCAAAAGTTCATTGAGTACAAGCTTTCCCAAAGCTTTGCCTGTCAGTTTTGGCTCTTTGTTATTGCAAGTTGTGTCCAAAGCGTCGTATGTGTCGATGAATCCTATGAAGTCTTCTCGAACCGAGTTTTCATGTAAATAACGAATGCTCAAAGACATTTGCTCTATTTGCGCTATATCTGTCGTTTCGTCAAATATTATTGAGAAGAAGCGACTGTCCTGGATTCTTTTGTGAATTGTAGTCACAATTTCTTCCGAGCAATATTGAATAATTTTATTCTGTGAATTATGACTTATGTAAGTTGCACGAGAAGACGTTGTTTTCAAATGCTCTTCTAGTACTTTGTCTCCTGACGCAATTCGAAATCTTAACAACTCTCTGAAATTCCCGTCATTTGTTATGGAATCAGATGTGGGATCAAACAAATCTCCATCATCACGATGTCCGCGAAGAGGAATATTTTGGCGACCACATAATATTACTGTCTCTATGATAGGGCGCAAAGTAGTGGTAAAAGGACAGTTCTGCTCATGCGCAGCCATGTTAATCGTGCGCAGCCATACAAGTGCGTTCCCTAGGCTGAGCGGGGAAGGGGGGCGTGGTCGGACCGGATGTGGGGAGCGGATGCTAAGACCAGATGTTCAAAGGGTTGATAAGAATTTTTTTCCTTTTTTTCAAATAAGGGGACTTGTAATTTTTTCAGACTTTAAGATATTTTTGAAATAAGGAGACTTGGAAAAATTATATTTTTCTAAATTTATTTTTAATCAAGAGTTTTAATTTTAAGTTAATAATTTTACAAAAAATTATCTACCGTATCTTAAAAATTACTAAGTATTTTGTAAAATCCTTTACTTGATAATTCTGAAAAATAGTCTAAGTCCCTCACTTTGTATAGACATAAATTATATTACTTTTAATTAGTTATGGTTTACATAAAGATAAGTTTATACATCTATGTGAAAATAACTGATCATTTCTGTACCACATTTAAATCCATTTTATCAAAAACATGTTAAGCATACTACTTCTACAAAATTTACAAAGTTCTAATAGCTAAGTTCCTTTCGAGAAATAATTTCATAACTTATGAGAACTCATAAACGTATACAAATCAAAAGTATACTTAGTTTGAACAAGTAACATGTATAAAAGTAAGAGCATATTTATTTAAAATTTGTAAGCATAACCATCTTAATCAGTAAAATGTGTAACATGTGCACTTAGTTGATATTTCTTATAAAAATATTCAAGCCCATTACTTAATAAAAATTGCAAAAATATGCTAAGTTAATACTCTAATGTTTTAAAAACATAGTGTCTGATTTAAAATATTCTGTTACTTCAAGTAAAATGTGGTAAGATCTTTACATTAAAGAACACCTCAAAAAATCTTTATTTAAAAATACTAAGTTTCTTTATCTCACTTAACTTTTCTTTAAAAACCTGTAAAATCGATTAAGTTATAAAATTATGCAGACAAACTTTTTTAGCTAAGTTCATTTTATAAAAAAATAGTAATGTTGTGAATTCTCAGGTAACGCAGTTTTACCTATCACACTTAAGTTTATGATTTTAATCAGAACATTTTATTTCTGTGTAGTTAGATTCATGATCCGTAATACATGCTTCAATAAATTTTGCTAAATTTGTAACTTTTTACCTTGTAGTGTATAAAAAAGATAAGTATAACACTAGAATCTTAAAACGTCTACCTTTACCACTTTTTGCTGCAGTAAAATTTTATAGATTTTTATTTTGCAAGTAATCAACACACATAAAGAAAACACAGAAAAGTTTTCGTATTTAGACTTATTTATTTACAAAAATATATTTTAAATTACACAAACTATTTACACAATTAAGAAAATAATAACTTTTCAATGAGTATTCTATAACTAAGCATGCACAAGTGAGTAAAATCTTACTGTTGTAGAAGCAAGCATACCTTTTCTACATAATCACAATGGTTTTAATATATTTTTTTACAATTGCAATACTAGTTATACACCAATAACATCACATAATTACACATGTTTTGTCATCCTTGGAATTAGCAAAATATGAAAACGGTTGAAAAAATGTATTAAATAGCTCATTTTGAAGATACTTCATATAGTCTTCAATGAAAATGTTTGAAAAAATTCTCCGTCATAATGACAAGTACATTTGTTCTTGCATATCTCTCTTGCAATATATGGCATGTCAACCGTAAACCATGCTTTACTACTTATAAGACCCTCTCGCTCATCAACATGTGTTCTATTCGAACAGGCATGTATCCTTTGCGAAGAATGATCCTGAACCCGGCCTATGTTTTTAAAAATTTCCTGATGTACTATATCCATTAATTGTTGTTTCGCCTCATCATAATTACAATGGGGTTCACGGTTACATTTTTGCGGCTTTAATTTTAAAATTAAATGAGGCAGGGTCGTCGTATATAGCGTTTTTAGAATACACTCCAATATTTCATTTCTCATTTTACAAAGTTTTAATACTTGATCATTTAAAAGTGTTAAGGAAATTGGATTTAACGTAAATGAATCTCCGGTTTTGTAAATTTGTTGTAAGATACATTTTCCATCGTCATTAAATACAGATAATTGATTATTACAAATAAAAGAGCTATTGCTATGACCTATATTAAAATCTAATAGTTTTACAATAAATTCGATCCATGTGGAAGGGTTCATCACGACTCCCTGACCGGTTGGTATATAGTCTAATTGGGTATTCTGAATAAATTGTCTAATATGGATCTTCAAGTCAGTTCTTTCATCGTGAAGTGAAACGTAGATAAGTCTTTCCAAGTGCCATGTACTATTTACAGAAGCATATAAGCTATGGTAAAGATCGTCCGTCCAATTGTCCAACTTTGCCCTTTTCGAGGAAGGCTCATAAATGTACATTTTGGCAAATGTAAGGTTAATGTGCGGGTCTGTCACATAAGGTTCCGAAGGAATACCATGCGTTAAAAGTTTGTTGGTCGGGGGATATATCTTACACATTGAACCATGTTCTAATTTAATGGTAGTGGTTTCACAGTTCGCTGGTTTAAAATCCAAAGTTCGTTTAGATCCAAAACTTAGAATGCATACACCTGATGATAGGTCCAGATTAAAATCTTCGTAGTTACAGTCTTCAATTTTAGGTTGTTCTTCAGAGCCAAAGTTCACTTGTACCATATTAAATTCATAATTTGTCACTTTCTGTAGATCTTCATGTATTTTTTGCAAAATGGGTATCCAAGAGTAAATAGTGACAGTTGCTCCAGGTAAACTGTAATTGATTCCTTCATCAGCAAAAGTAATTACTTTACGGGTCGAGGAAATTTTCTTTTCACTACTTTGCAGGGGTAATTGAAACAATTCTTGCTGTAGCACATCAACATCACTTTCAGTACAAAACTCTTTAGCGCGTACATACACAAAACGAGATTTGGACATCGAAACAGTCTACAATTCCTTCCTTCGATATGTACTATTGTGTGTGCTTATCTAGAGTGTAACAAACTGTGGGTCGTAAATTGTTTTGTGTCCTCAGCTTTCTTGTTACCGCATGACTATTGATCAAAGACTGTTGTGCATTCCCTATACATAAAGTTAGACCACCTACTATGTTACGTACTATCATGCAGTAGCAGTACTTGAGTCATATATGCTCCCGGGTATAATTCCATTAAAATTCGGGGAGAACCGAATGTTCACGTGTGGTCTTTTCTCTCTCTCTCTCTCTCTCTCTCTCTCTGTCTCTTTTTTTTTTTTTTTTTTTTTGGTCATCGTTGTTGTACTTGGTCGAGAGCAGCATCGGACATCGGAGTCACCTCACTTCTATGAGAGCTTTCTCCCTATAAGCAGCTTAGGTTTGAAGTAATTAGATTTTTACATCCCAGTGACGTGACCGTTATCCTTTACATTTTCTTTATATACATACATAAATATATATATATATATATATATATATATAAAATTTTAATTGAAATGAATATTTTGCGTACGAAATAAAAGCAGAGCAAAAGGATCACTGTGAATTAGTTGTCAAAGGTAAGAAGTTTTACATCCCCCAAGTTTTTCAGATTGTTATGAAATTATATGTGACATATTTTGAACTAGAATTGAGTATTTTAAATCATTATAAATACAAAAAAAAAAAAGGTACAAATGCTATTGTTGAGCAAATAAATAAATACATATATTTAATAATGTTATTTCGTAATTCTTGCAAATTTTTAGCAGTTATTTTGAAAACTATCAATAATTGCTCATATAAAGATTTCTTGAACGGTAATTTCATGATTATATCTTTATGTGTGTTTTATGAGTGCTCGAAATAAGTTTAAGCAAAATTTTCTGTAAAGTTTCTTATGCAAATTTTTGGTTAAAGACCACCCACCATCAGAAACAAGCGTTATAGCGGGTTTTAAAAAATTCGTGTTTTATTTATTTTCAGGAAACTTAAATATTGATTTAGCTTTAAATATTTTACTAAATTGGTCAATTTTAAATGTGATCACATGAAACTATTTTAATCTAAATTTGAGAGATTAATAGTTATGAATAGCATTATTGATTACTGCATATGCTAATGTTATGCAACTACAAAGACAATTCTTTAAAGTAATTAAAAAAATTATTATATTTAGTTATTACATACATTATTAAAAATACAACTTGCTAAGGTTATTATTATTATTATTATTATTAATTATTATTTTGAAAAATTGAAAACTTCTCTATTACATGTATTTATTATGTAAAAATATCGGATATTGCTGAATGCAAACTGACTTTCTGACTTTAGTATTTTAAACAGACTAGAGATCTGCACGGGCCCGGGCCTGGCCCGAGGCCCGTACCCGGCCCGTATCGTTTACGAACTCGTGGGGACCGAAAAAAAAATTCTTAAAATCGAAAGTTCGTAAATGGGAATCGGATAATCGTAAATGGAATACTGTTTGGGACCAACGTAGCAGTTCGTAAAAACGTACAGTTCGTAAATTGGAGGTTCGTAAAAACGCGAGTCCACTGTATTTTTTAGTTAATTGCAAAACTTAAACTGTTTCTTAATAAAAAAAAAGAAACTGCTTTTCCTGTAATTGGACTGAATAAAAAATATATTTAGTGTGTAAAAATTTGTTTCTCCTTTTAAATGCTGCTACATTTCCTACGGAGGTCAGGCTTCACAGTCTCAGAACCTCTGCTTTATGCAATGCATAACTTACGTTCGGACATTTTCCTTTTTAGGATGAAGAGAAGAACCATATCCGATTTTTTTAGTGCCCCTAAAAAGTCAAATAATAACAGCATAGTAACTAATGACGAAAGTTACACGGCAAACAGTGAGGATGTTCTTAGTAAGGAAGTAAATGCAGATCAGTGACAAGTACCAGCAACGTTACTGGGGAAAATGAAAGTGGGGTCGGCTCTGCTAAAGAAGCGCCGAGAAATGAAGAGTCAAACACAATTCCCATGAAATTACCAGAAAATGACATAGGGACGCACATTGGAAAGAAACCAAATGATTTTGTTAAAGTTATTCTCCTAGAACAACACTGGAAACCACCTGTTGGCTATAGCTATCCATTTTCTCTGTCTGGTGGAATCAGGCGTTACCTTTCACCTCACCATATCAGCAGCTACCCATGGATTGTCTATTCTGGAGTTTTGAAAGGTCTGTTCTGTAAATATTGTGCTCTTTTTTCGGATGAGAAATGTGGGTATAACAAGGGAATGACATTGAAAAAACTTGTAAACGAACCGCTGACAAATTTTAAGAAATTGACGGGAAAAGATAGTCACTTAGCGCTTCACGACAAACTCGCTTATCATCGTGAAAATATTGAAAGGGGAAAAAATTTCCTTGCAGTTCTGTACTCATTGCAGTTCTGTATGTCGCTCTGTATGTACGCGCGAACAAGAGTTTAAATGCGTTAAAATGGGTAGGAATTTATTGAACATTAAGTAATTAAATCTTAATTCCTGTGAGTGTGACAGTCCATAATGCATCTCTTCTAATTTAATAATTTCAGTCTATAAATACATGAAACGAAATTATAAAAAACATTTATTGTAAATTATAAAATTTGTACTGACTGATTATTGTTAAAAGGCTCAGAGTAGAAAGTTTTAATTTTCCTGCGTTTTCATTTTTTTGCCTTCTGCTTAAGTTAGTAAGTATAGCAAAGAGTAAAGTATAGAGTAGAGTAAGACTCTAAACTATAACATCACAAGAACACAGGTTTACAAGAGCTATAATAATATCTTTTGCAATCTAAATATTTCACAGCCGCTGGGTTTGTATGACTAAAAGTGTACATTCCACCATTTTAAGTGACTTTGCAGCAGTAGCTTCAGCTTTTCTCTGCAGTTAAATGCACCTTGTTTATTATAATAATAATACCGTGCTTACTCGCGTAATAGTCGCACTTTTTTACCAATTTTTCATGGTGAAAGTCTAGGTGCGACTTGGGGTCTGCGATGCCGCCGAGGTCTAGGCCCGCGCTAATGAGCTCTAATTGTACACAGAGGCGTACAATCGGTAACAGTTTTTTTTTAATTGCTCCCAAACTTTTAACTGCTTATTTTATTTCTATTTTTTTCGTATTTAAATATATTTTATTCATCTTAACTCTAGTAACTTGTGAAACAATTTAAGTATTTTGTCAATGGCTTAATTTAATTGCTTTAAAAAATATTTATGAACAATGCATTATACCCTAAAGGAAATTATTTGTTTAGAATAAGAAAGTTGGGGAAAAAAAAACGCTTAAAAAGAAATAAAGTATGAATCGTATATTGATAACTAAATGGACCGTTAATGTACCATATAAACAGGATAAATCTGTATCCGATTTCAGTAAAATATATTGTTTCAGTTGTAGTGGAATTATTTAAAGCGGCAAGCTCATACACAGGAGCCCCAACAGTGGTCGAGAGTATACTACTCTGAGCTGGGAGACGGAAGGTATCTGGTTCAAAACCTGGTCGCATCTGCCAACTTAACCATTGGCAGTTTTCCTTGGTTTCCTCCGGAACTTAGCTCGATAAAGGGTTAGGACCCCTTAGAAAGACAGCTCGGCGGTCAGCCCACTAGAGATGAGTTGGGGCTCAACTTTTAAAGCCCGATCCCGAGGACTTTTAATTCAAGCCCACTCGAGTGATATTATTTAAGTCGGAGCCCGAGTCCGAAATTCCAGGTAATAGATAAATAAAAGTCTATTACTTCATTGATAGAATGTGATACATTTTGCCGTTTGTTCAAATTAAAGACAAATATAATCAAGCCCGAACACAGTTGTGAATTTCAGAGCCCGTCTCATCCCTACACCCAACCCCTCGGACTAGAGCCCACATGCAGGTAATGGACCATAATCCCACAATAACTTCATTCTTAAGACTAGTTTTCATAGTCTTAAAAAAAACTCATTTTATACATACGTGTGTTTTTTATACATATGTATAAAACACACATATATATGCTTTGTTTCAGTTTATACGCGAATTTTCGTGCGGCGCAGATCTGTAGGTGCGACTACTATTCAGGGAATATTGTACTACATAATGTTGTAACTCTAAAGCTATTTTTTGCTGCTTCAAAACGGCGTGTGACTTATGCGAGGACGACTATTACGCGAGTAAACGCGGTAATATATCTGAATAGTAGGATAAGTCCTGTTAATATGGAAATCTGGATTTTCTCTAAAATAAGATCGTTTCTTTGAAGTTTGTAAATGCAAAGAAAAGGTGAATACACTGAGTTTTGCAACTGGTCTGCACTAAAAATCGATGGAAGAACTTGTGTTTACACAGCACCTGGTGTAACTTTATTAGGGCTTCTCCTTCTCCAATAGAATTATAACAGATTTTGGCGCCTATTTATCGTAGTGCCAGAGGCACGCGGCCCGTTTACAATTCCCAAGGAGGCGCGGCCCTGCTAGAAAACCCCTCAAAACGGTTAAAACATAATTTCTCTTGTTGACCCTTCAGTCATAAGAAAAATGTTCTTTGTCTGAGATACACTGCAAAAGCATCTACACACACACAAGCACGTATCCTGAAAAACATTTTGAAGAGGTCCAAACGGTATAAAAGTCAGACTATCTCACAAAAAGACAATATCATTTTAGAAACAAAAATCCAAATTTCAAGAGAGGGGGGGGATTCGGACCCCCTGAAGTACGTTCTTGCACACACACAACTTATGACTTTACATTCTAATGTAAATATTTATTTTTAAAAAGAATGATGATTAAGATATCGATATCAGTGGTGGAACCAGCAAAGGGGCTAGGCTAATTTCCCATTTTATCTAGTACAAACTTAATTTTCTCGGGGGGGGGGGGGCAATTGCCCCTACTGCCCCCTTACTGGATCCGCCACTGGTGGGCATGTTTCGATCTTAGGGGTATAAAAAGAATAGCTTAGTAAACCTTAGGAGGGCGGTCAGTGATGATGATGAATACCAGACTTGGAATTGACCGAAGGGAAGATTGAAACGTGTTTCTCCTTTATTTAACACTCCGACGCTCTTCCTCCCATCCTCTTTCCAAGCCTTGGCATTGTACCATCAAAAAGCTACCCCCATAGAACTCCTCCTCCATACCTGGCTGTTAATAAATGCAGATATTTTTGTACCAGTCCCGGGTTCTTTGCATTGCTTCGTTTATTATTCCCCAAAAACTTCTACATGTCCACTGGGTGCCCAGGCCTTCAGGCTGCTAAATTATCCCGCACACAGTCGGCAGTGTTCCAATAATTATTTTGAACTGCCACTGCCACCTTTCTGCAGATTTTATCCAGATGTTTAAGGAAATGAGTTCAATTTTTTTTTTCCTTTCTCATATACTTTAAAAGAAATGTCGCAGAAAATATATCTCAAAAAGGACAAACTATAATTAATTTTTCACAAGCCACAGAAAATCGATTCCTTGAAGTTTTTCATCATCTTAACGAAAAGAGAAAATGTATCTGATTTTGACTGCCCAGTTTAACAGAAATTTTGAATTTACGGGTTACCAGTAAAACGTCCTAATCGCTAGTTTACCACGGAGCTAAACTAGTTGAGTTAAAAAATACTGCTGCTATATAAATAATATGATAAAAAATTCCTTTAATTTACACCCCTTTCAAGTGATGTCCACATCACGGGCGGCGGTTATTTTTACGAACTCATAGGGACCACTTGGTGAGCGGAAAAAGGGCAATTATTAATGTAGTTTAAGACAAGAGTACTCGATCAAAATTATTTTTGGTAACAAAGGTCATCGATTAAAAAATATTAATATCAACAAATAAAATCTAGAAATTAACAAATGGAATTCATTGAGCATACTGGGCCCTCCCAAAAATCTTGTTTTATCCCCATTAATTCCCCGAAATCTCAACTAGCTTCATAGCTTTTGATTGAAGTTGCAGAATGCACAAATAAGACAGGTGAAGGAATGGCCAAGCAAATTTGTGACATTCTGCAAAAAAAGAGAATTAATACATCTGGCATGATTTTCCAGTCATATGACTTTGCCAGTTCAATGTCTGGAAAATTGAAAGGAGTGCAACAAAAGTGTCCGAAATTGTCGGTCATTGTTTTGTACATCCCTTGCCAGGATCATCGAATCAATACGGCTCTGGAACATAGTTGTAATATTAGCATAATAATAAGAGATATGTTTGATACTCTTGAAGCATTATATGTATTTTTTACTTAGTGCAAAAAGATTTAGACAGTTGCAAAATAAAATTTCCGAGGTTGAAAATGCATTAATCTTAAAAAATCTTTCTAGAACAAGGTGGACGGCTAAAGCAGAAACGATTAGAGCTGTTTGTCAATCATTTGAACTTATTTTAGATTTATTGGAAGAAATGTCATATCAAACTGGTGTCGATTCTGCTACAAAAACAAAAGCTTATGGTCTTTACAAAAAGATGAAAACATTTGATTTTATTGTAAGCATATTTTTTTATGAAAAACATAATTTACAAGGTAAAAGTATTGTCAGAAATTTTGTAAACACCTATTTTGAATGTTATTGATTGCATTTCAATAACAGAAAGTACAACAAGAAGACTTGCGGAAATTAATGCAGACACTGATGGAATGGATGATTTGATCGAAAGTGCTGTAGCATTTTCTGAAAAAGTTTAGCATTGATGCAAAACGTGATTTCCAACTGCATCACAGAAGAAGGGTGCTCCCAAAAACATCTGACAAAGCTAGAGAAACTGGAGCAAATTTGCAATTTAAACAGTTTTTCAGAAAAGAAGTCAAAGCTAGTCTAGACACATTAGCTAATGACCTTCAAGAAAATGTTTCTACTATGAAGACAAAAATTTTGCCCCTTCATTCTATGTTCCAGTTTCCTTTAAGTAAAGATGATTTATGCTCCCAAAAAGATCTGACCATGCTAGAGAAACTGCAGCAAATTTGCAATTTAAACAGTTTTTCAGAAAAGAAGGCAAAGCTGTTCTAGACACATTAGCTAGTGGCCTTCAAGAAAATGTTTCTACTATGAAGGCAAAAAATTTTCCCCAAATGTAAGTAATAAAGCCCCAAATGTAAAAATTTAACTCACTAAAAGAAAAAATAATAAGTTATGCAATCTTATTATTTTTTCTTTTAGTGAGTTAAATTTTTTAGTAAAAAAGCATTTGGACGGAAAATTAAGATTTAGTCATTTTCTTTAGTATTTATCATTTAGTGTATTCTCTTTAAAAAATTACCAAAATAAAAAGTACATTTAAATTATGTTTATTTTTAATGAATGCAATTTCTTTTCCAAGGAAAGGGGGAACTTGACACATCGGCAAGTTTTGAAGCCTTAAAATTTGTAGACTGTAAAAAACTAATATATAATAATTTTAAAACACAGACACATTTACGGCTGTTCTTGAAAATTTTTAAAACTTCACTTCGTTTATAAATTTTGTGTTAACATATATTTTTCATGGAAATAGTGTTTTTTTTTTTAACCTACATATAATTTTTTTGTAGTTTACTTGTAAAAACTTAATTTTGCTTTCCAACGATGTTTCATTTTATGTAGCATCATTAAAACATAGCTGAAAATTATATTTTAAAATGTTCATGAATAATTTTGTACAAAATGCAAAAATGCAGGCTGTAAAATCTAAAATCAAAGTTGAAAAATCTGTAAGAATACGAAAGTGTAAGTTTGAGATCACTTTTAAGCTTATGAAAAACAATTTTATAATACAAGCCACATTTACTGCTATTCTAGAAATATTAAAATCTTCATTTCTTTTAAAAGTTTTGTATTTACATACATTTTTATTGAATTAGTTTTTTGTTTTTAACTCTAAATCTTGACTTTGATTGTAGTTTACTTGTGAAAATTTAATTTTGCATCCCAAGAGTGTTTTCATTTCATGTACTATATGAAAGATTACTGTGAAAGTTATGTTTAAAAATATTTATGAGTAATTCTGTAAAAAATCTTTAAAAAAAAAATGATAGACTGTGAAATCTAAAATCAGTGTTGAAAAATCGGTAAGAATAGGATTGCGTTAGTAAGTTTTGAGTTCAATATTAATTTTATTTAAAAAAATTAAAACACACATTTATTGCCGTTCTAGAAATTTTTAAAACTTCATTTCTTTTATAAATTTTGTGTTTAAATACTTTTTTGTTTAATTAGTTTTTTTTAATCTGTATATTTAAAATATTTATGTATGATTCTGTGTAAAATACAAAAACTTAAAATTTGGTAGACTTCTAAGAACTAAAATCAGTGTTAAAAAATCGGTTAGAAAAAGAAAGTGAGAGTTCGGTGTTAAAATCATGAAAAATGATTTTAAAACAGACACACATTTACTGCTGTCCTAAAAAATTTATAAAACTTCACGTTTTTTATAAATTTTGTGTTTACAAACACTTTTTATTGAATTAATTATTTAATGTACATATTTAATTTGACTGTAGTTTACTTGTGAAAATTTAATTTTGCATTAAAAGGATGTTTTCATTTCATATACTATATAAAAGATTACCGAGAAAATTATTTTTTAATATAGTTATGTATAATTCTGTATAAAAGGCAAAAAAGTTTTATCTATATATTTAAATGACCAGAGCATTGAGACAGATCGATAATTATGTAGATGTAAATTGTAATTTTTTTTAAATTTATGTTACACGTAATTTAAGCAAATTATGGAGCTATTTTGCTAGTTTAATTATTATTACTTACATTTTCTGTAACATTTATTGAATTTTTATTCTATAAAATGTGTTTAAATGGACATAATATAGACTTTCTGATTTATTAAAACGACGATGGTTTTGTTTTAATCCGCCTTACTACGATATTGTTATTTTCAGGACAGAAAGTTTGGACAGAAACGTGTTTTGGCAACCATTAAACATGGTTCAGTACACAGTTTAATATATTTTATTTCGGTTATGTAAAGATTTATTTGAGCGCTTTATCGAAAGACAATGAAAGGGTTATTTTTAAAAAATGATGGAAAAAATGAATTGACTCTTGGTTACTTTTCAAAAATTTCCAAGTTTTGAGTTGGCATATTTTACAGCTCTCCCCTCCCAATCATGATGCTCTCGCTACGCCTCTGCAAGCAACCCAAGCAGTGCTTGGGCAACTGAAAATAAGGCTATTGTTTTTAAATTTTGCTTTCTATCACAAATTGAAAGAAAATACCATCTACCTTACTTATTTAAAATATATATATATACGTATATTCATAATTTCTTAACAGAAAGATAAATGTCAAGTGGATAAACAAGTATATTTTCTTTCTGACTCTTCATTTCTCTGCCGTGAGATCAACCCATCTGCAATGTCTGCTGAAGGGGTGTTGCTATAGAAACATGACCTCATCAGAGAATTAGCCAATCAGAGACGACACTCCAAAACCCATGTTCTGCCTTACTGTGACTGAAAAGCCAAGCAGTGTGTATTCTGCATGGGCCGAAACCAAATTGAGTAGCGTCTAGCCCCTGACGGCAACTATTGCGGCGGCGATGACGTTTCATGGTAGGAGTGGTTAGGATAGGATGCGAGCATGGAGAGAGTGCTTTTTACATTTAACATTATTTTACAATCAGAGTAACGATCTTATTTAAAATCCGAAACGAAAACAATACGATATCTGTTGCCTTTTTTTACTTTATTCTTCAAAATCCTGGTTAGTTAAAATTTATTTTACGGCACTTTTCAGAGCCATCCAGGATAATTTAAGGATAATTAAGTTTTACTCGTGTATTAAATAATTAATTGAATTGAACAACTATAAATTAAACAAAATAGTTAATTAATTAATATTCATTATTCCATTTATTTTGAAAAATGTTTTTGTTTATTATCTCAGTTGCAATCTACATTGCTTCTTTAATAAAAGAACAAAAATAAGTCATAAATAATAAACAAATATTTTTTAAATTAACGTAATTAACTAATACGAATTAATCTAATTATTTAGTATTGTTTTTATATAATGACCAAATTTTATTTAATTCATTTAAAAAATTTATTACAGTAATTCATTTGAATGCTCTGTCAATAATAATATTTAAACGTTAATAGCGGTTAATTTTTTTGAATATTTTATTTTTAAATTTATTTATCATCACATTGAATACCAGTATGACAAACAATATTAGATTTTGTTCCATTGAAGTGTTGCTGCGTCCGCGCTTGCTCGTCACGTCAGGTTTCGCCGAAAATGAATAAGTTCCTTAATGTGTTAATGCGCATGCGCGCCCTCAGAGCTCTCAGCTTGAAGATCTTATACCTACCATGAAACGACGTCATCGCCCGCCGCAGTAGTTGCCGTCAGGGGCTAGACGCTAGTACCAAATTGCTAGGTGAGCTGCATTGTGCTTTTTCAATTGCTTTTACGATTTCACTGATTCAAGACGATTTCAAGGACCGCTCCCACGAGGGGGCATGCCCCCCTCCGAAATTCTGTTTTATAATGTTAGATTCGCATACTTCACGATTTTACACGTTGAATTTGCATTTTGAACACTTTATATACCTAAGTAAAATGTTCAATACCCCTCTCAGAATTCAGTCTGAAGCCGCGCTTGGACGATTTCATATCCTTTTTTAAAATTAGAAAATTTTTTAAAATTGCAAATTTAGAGCTTTGTACTATTTTAGAAAACATGGCTGATTTTACAAATAATGATGTTATAGCCGATTTTTTCGTCGGAAAACTTTTTGAAAAGAAAATTGTGATTGTTAAAGGAAGACCAATCAATGCCTGCACTGCCAAATTTAAAGCAACAGAAAGCATTACACGACACTTTAAAAGGTTTATTATGAAAGATGTAAATGGCTTGCAGGAAGTGCTATCTTGGATAACTGGTTACAACAAAAGGCAATATGGAATCATGATGTTGCTTATACTCCTGTTTCCACTACCATGGCAATTTTTGGAACTATTGGTATTGAGACTGAAATGAGTGTTCAATATACTGAGAATTAAAAACTGTGCACGTAATGGAACTGGACAAAACAGACTTTGAAACTTCGGAAATATATCAATTGAAAGTGATTAGTTAATTAGCTTAAAAGAAGAAAATATATTTTTCGATTCTGTAATCAATCATTTTGCTTCTAGTGAAAAAAGAATGAAATTTGCTTCAAATAAAATTAAATATTTGAACTTTAAAAAAAAAAACGGGTTTCTTTTCATTGCTATGCGCCTTTAAGGAGCAGACATTAATATATCTTGCTTAACCCTTTAACGCGCAGTGTTCCCGCTCTGGGAACACCCAACTCTGACGTTTTGACTGTTGCCAGTCACGAAGAATAGATTGGATTTCTATAAAAATAGTGGCGGGTGACCTAGCTCACGAGAATCCTTTACTTTTTAGCACGTCCTTTCCCGTCAAACAATGTTCACGAATATTTTTAACAGCACTGACATCTGCTGAAAAATGGAAGAATGCGAAAACAGCTGGATAAATTGCCCAATGCTGAAAAAAGGGCAGCCGTTGCCATCGCTCGACTTAACTACCAGCAAGATGGCGGACGATCGAAACGCTCATCGCGTGCCACAGATCTAGAGACCCCTTTTTTGACGCAGCTAGCTGCGCGCACAGCCAGCTGTCGTCAAAAAGGGGTCTCTCGATCTGTGGCACGCGACGAATGCTTCGATCGTCCGCCATCTTGCTGGTAGTTAAGTCGAGCGATGGCAACGGCTGCCCTTTTTTCAGCATTGGAAAAGGGTTGCGCCTCAAAGGGTTAAATTGGGATATTGTTGTTGTGGTGGGAATATTGCTTAGAAGAAAATGCTAATCGGACTGCGTGCGTGTGTCCGACTTAGTTTTAGATTTCCTCTCTCTCTCTGCAGTGGCGTATCCAAGGGGGGGGGGTTAGAGGGCCATAACCCTCCCATGGGGAATGTTTTGCCATACAAAATGTATATTTTTCACTCCCTTATCCCACACACGTATACATATATATGAGTTGCAGTAGTCGTAACCCCCCCCCCTACCGGTGGCGTAGCCAGAAATTTTTCATGGCACTGCTTGGGTGACCTGTTGAGACAGCGCACGTCCCCGCTTTCAAGTAACATTTTACTTCTTGACCAAAAGGACTAACATTCAAATAGGTAAATTGCATTTAAAATTACACAAAATTTTTAGTTTTTACCATATTATATATTTTAGTTTTTACCATATTATATATTTAGTTTTTACCATATTATATATTCGGCGCCCCTCTCAAAGTCGCACACGCCTTAGCCCCCCCCCTTCCCCGCCAATAAAAAAAATCATGAAAATTCAGACATCACCTATTTGAAAATATTTTGCCCCCCCCCCCACACACACAATGTTACATGCCAATTTACTATTTACGCCAATAAATTATTCGTTTCATATCCACAGACAGCACATAAGCTTAAATCAAGTTTGACATTTCTTTGAATTTGACGCATTAATGCAAGCTTGACAGTTCAACTCATTCTAAGCTGGCAGCAAGCTTGCAGGAGTCAAGCCGAATTGCCAAGCTTAAATACAGCTTGATTTAAGCTTGAAAATTGATACTCGCGTGATTTTTCCTTTTTAAAGGAGCGTTGATGGCGCCATCTGTGAAAGAGAATGGACATTAATTGTCTAGCGTCCTCAAATTTGCTGAAAGTTCGTAAAAGATTTCGTGCAAATGGGGCAACTGCCCAGGGCCTACAGATTTTAGGGCCCAAAAATCTTACATCTTACACTTTTGTAATTTTAAAATAAAATTACAAAGGATAAAAAAAATTCAGAAGTTAAATAATTTTTTTAATTATAAAGTATGAACAATAAAAATAATTCAAATTTACATTTGTATGAATTAATTTTAACTTATTTTTAATTCTTCGAAATCAATTATTAATTATTTTTAATTCTTCTATATCAATATAGCATACCAATATGTAGGAAAATAACCACATTTGTAAAGAGAATTTTTAGCGTTAAAAAATAGCAAAATTTTTCAATTATTTGTTATTTTAAGAAATATTTACAAAAATGACTAAAGCATAGGCGTAATCTGGGGGGGGGCAAGGGGGGCAATTGCCCCTGCAGTTGTAAAAATTGCCCCCCTAGTCTAAAAAGTCAGGGGCAAAGTTATGATTTTGAACACAAATCATGCATTTATAACCCAAATATACTATCAGATTCTAAAAAGAAAAAAAAAATTCCCCTGCAAAAGAATAGAGTCACAGAAGCTTTTCAACCGAACAGGAACGATGGCAGCTTTTACCAAATGGCCAAGCTAGATAATTTCTCAGGAACGCAAAAATCAAGGGGCAGCGATTTTAAACTTGTATGAAATCAATTGTTCAGCGTTAGAAAAAAAAGACCTGTTGCTGTAAATAGTGGGCAAAAGGAGGTCATTTTCACAGACAATGCCGCAATTAGAGTTTATGTCACCCGGGGCGAACCATAATTAGTGTCGTGTGCATGGGCGCCCATAGTAATTTTCCTAGGGGTGGGGGCAAACTTCAAAAAAATTTTCTAGAGGGGGCAAATTTCAAACTTTTAACAAATTTAGTTCTGTTTTTGCCATTTGTTAACACTATGAGACATTAACGTAGAACAAGTGCCCTACCTTGCCTCCCCTTATGGGCGCCCATGGTCGTGTGCCCCCTCGCATGGAGCCGCGCCCCATCCCAAGAAACTATAACTGATTTTGGCATTCCTTTTAGAATGTCTCCCGGTGCTTGTCCCCGCTTACCCCCCTTTAGTTGCTGCCCTGTCACAGGTTGGCGCCAGTTTCTCATTTATATTTTAGTGAATAACCTAATTTTGGTGTTTGAAGGTCAGTAGCAGAGAGACAATACACTTTTATGATCGTGCACAACTTACTTGACTTGACAGACGACTAATTGCGAATTCAAATGCGACGCAGTTTAAGAGAACAAAAAACGGTCTGCGATTTTATGATTTATATCTGCTGCCAGGGGGGGGCAACTAGGGGCACGTGCCCCAAACTTGGTAGAGGGCTCCAAAATAAATTATGGTTCCACGGGAGGGGGCCGTTCTAGTTGGTTCATCGTGAGAGACGTAAACTCTAGTTGCAGTACTATCTAAGTCAGTATTCGATACCTTTAACCCTTTTAGATTTACATGCATTAGAAAATTACAGCAACAAATCACCTTTTAACTTCCTACTAACAGCGTTGCTCCTGAGCAATACGGAGAAGCAACGTTCCGCACAGAAGGGAAACCTTTACAGATATTGTTTAAAACGATCTGCTAGCATCTATTTTCGAGCATTTCAAAAAATTCGTTTAAAAGTCTAGCTAAGATAATATCTCAGAATATTAGTTTCCTTTAGTACATAGTATATGTACATTCACCTAATTTATATACCCCCCCCCCTTTTTTTTCGTGTAAACGACTTCAACTGAAAACTTTACATAATTTATCAGGGGTCGATCCAGGAATATTTTCCAGAGTCCCATTTTTGTGAATTTCAATGCTTAATTTTGTGAATTTCAGCACTTATTTTTGTGAATTTTCAAACCAAATTTTAATAAAAGTAGCTTTTTTTTTTGTTAATTGATGAAACATATTAAAATGTAGGGTAAAATGCCAATGAAGGACAGTTTTAATACGACTGTATTTTTGTGAAGGGGTTCCGTTTAAATCGATTGTAATTTTGTGATAAGGCCACAAAACGGACCCAATTTTTGTTTGTATCGACCCCTGCCCCCCCGCTTATGCCGAGCTTTTGGTTAATGAAATCACCATAAAAGTCGTTCCAGCTCCTCAAATTATTAAATATCATTTTCCACATTACTTTTCTAAAAATATTTACAATACCACCACCCCCACCCCCAAAAATAAATAAATCAATCAATAAATAAATAAAAATAACGTACTGGACTCTTATTAAAAATTTTAAATTTTCTGTCCGAGTCAAGGAAAGACACGAACATTGAGCTCAGAATGCTGTAAATTTACAGGTCGCTAACATTAAAGAAAGCGCCGCGGGAAGAGAGGTTACAGAAAATAGAAAATGTGCAGTGCAATCAGTTTCATTGTAATGTATTTCAAACCTCGCAAGAAAAGAGGCTTTTTAACAAGGCATAAAATGATCGTTTTTCTGGACCTACAAACAAAACATAAGAATATGTCATCACTAAATGACCATTAAGATTCTGTGAAAAAGTGGAGTGATTTAAATGCCGAAAGCGGCCCTTTTATCTCCCGTTAACTCAAAAATCAGTCACATCTGTGTTCACTTAAATAGACTAGGACCAGTTTTTCCCGCAAGCATAATGACTTTGTGAGAGAAGGGAGCTTTAAAAATTTTTGTATGTAACATCATGTTTTATATTTCAAGTCTGTTGTTAATCTTTCACTACCTGGTTGGGGGGGGGGGGGAATACCATGAGCTGCAAAGAATGGATTACAAAGAGCTAAGCTAAATAGGTAAAGGATGTCTGTGTGTCAAGTTTGGTTAAGTTACATGAATTTTACCAGCCGAATATCTGTATCTTGCAGTGAAATATTAACTTGTTTTGTGTATGAGTACAGGTAAATAGTTTTCGTAATTTTCGTGTCAAATCGGTAAATTTTAAATATAGTCTGGAGACAATACTACAGTGTAATGATTATTTGGGTTTTTTGTCAGGAATTCGTTAAGGAGAAGCTATCCATTATAGTTGCGCTTTGAGGAGGGAAATGTAGTTTTGTTTAAATTAAAAATGATGCCTCTCCTTACTTATTGGAAAGACCCTTTGAAAATCAAAGGCGGCCGCTTCAGTTTTTGATCGTCAAATGTTTCGTGACAGTCAAGCCCTGCTAATATCCAGTGGCTGTGGAGATTTTTTTTTTTTTTTTTTTTTTTTTGGTAGTGAACATATACATTTGCAATTTCCAATCCTTCCAATGAACTTTGTTTTGGACGTTACACACAGACTCTACCGCTAAAAGCTGAATCGGTCCTCAGTGATATCAGTAGCTGTGGAGTTGGTTTGATAAAAGGGGGGGAAAAAAGGTAAGCCCTTTTATCTATTTTATTAATTATACTTGTTGCACTATTTACTTTTTGTTTTCAAGAGTTAAAAATAACTGTTTTCAAATTTCATCCGTTTTAGTACAGTATTTTTTCCATTGTTATAGAAGAAATATTTAATGATTTATTACTGACTATGCCATTTACCCCTTTTATTAAAAATTGTCCGAAAAGTGTGTCTCAAAAATGCGACATAAAAGTAAGAATAAATTGTTGAGTATTGAATCGTTTATTTTTTTTATTGTGCAATGTCTTTCGCTACCTGAATTCTGTATCCCCCTGAATAAACATTTATCTACTTAACTGTAACTGTGCTCGCGTACGCAACGCATTCTTTTTACTTCTTCTATACTTTTTTCACTTAGCGTAAATACGGGTTAAGACCCCTTAGAAAGACCCCCACGGAGGGCACCCCACCCATCGTCCTAGAGCCCACGCGTAGCTAATCCGCCGTAATCCCACAAACACAAACAAATATATACTTTTTTCCTTTGATGTTACCTTGTTATGTGATGTGCCTGTTTCTTCCGTTCTAATAAAATGGTATGTTAAAATCCCGCGTTTACTATGTTTGTGCCATAACTCTATACTTTTAACTCTGCTAACATTTCTAAAATCATATGGACACCAGGTGGATTAATTTATTTATTTGCTGATTTTTAACGTTCGTTTTAAGAAGGCTGTATCATTCATCCTCAAAATGGCGACTGGAACTTGTCGAATTAAAACGCTGAAAGAAATAATTACGAAGATAATTACGAAACATGGAAAATGCTAATGAAGGGGCTTTTAATAAAGAATGATGCCTGGATTCATGCATCAGTTTCAAAGCCTAAACCTGAAGTTTTGGAAAATGGCGAAAAATTGCAAGAAGAGTTCGATACGTGGGTCCAACCAAATGGACGAAAAAGCAAAAGCAGATATAATTCTATGTATAACGCCATCTGAACTCAAACAAATAAAAAATTGTGACACTTCATCAGATGTCTGGAAAAATTTGGGAGAAATCTATCAGTCTAAAGGACCTGCTCGTAAAGCTGCATTAATGAAATTTTTAATTCAATATAAGATACCCGACTAGTCTAATGGAATTCACGACCATTTGAGAAGATTCTTCGACATAGTGGACAGACTTTCAGAAATGAATATTAAAATAGACGACGACTTGCTGACTGTAATGCTGTTATATAGCCTCTCTTCTACTTTCGATAATTTCCGATGTGCTATGGAATCAAGAGATGAGCTTCCGAAGCCAGAAATAATCAGAATCAAATGCCAGGCGTAACGATGATAGACAAGCGGAAGACTCGGGTGCTTTCGTGGCTGCTCCTAGAAAACCTGCGTCCAAAAATAAAAATTATGGAAAATACTCGGGCCAGCCGACTCATAAAATTAAGGATACATCAAGAATAACTTGTAAAAGGTATAAACGCATCGAGCACTGGGCTACCGAATGTGAAAGTGGAAAAAAGAATAATTTTAAAGATAAGCCTCAGCCTGGGATTCTTATCCACTCTGGATGGCTTGCCAATAGATTTACCAGGCGAAATACAGCTACAGCAACCCTACTCGCCTAAAGCTCTCTCAACAATATCAAATAACGAAAAGCAAAATTTTTGGTGTGTTAAGATAGATACTAAAAATTATATATGTTACTTCAGTTATCATCGACCCACGTTTGCATTTGCAAGGAAAGGTCAGGAAACCCCCTACTTCCAGTCGTTGAAATAAATGTAAAGGGAGAATAAAAGAAAAAGAAAAAGGGGTGAGAGATAAAATGACACAGTCAATTAATATCTTTTTAATATGACAATAATGAAACTAAAAAATTAGGGGGGGCTCAGGGGGGTCTCCCCTGACGAGGCTCAAGACCGAATTTATAGCTTATATATATATATATATGTGTGTGTGTGTGTGTGTGTGTGTGTGTGCATGGGCACGCATACACGGACTTTCATTTAAAATGACTATTGCCCCCCCAGTTTCGAAGCCCAAGTTACGCCCATGGACTAAAGTGTTTGTATTCCATACATGTTAGCAACTGTGATATAGCATTTCGAAGTAACGTTTAACTATCTGTTTCTTTCATTTCAGATTACTTAACACAAAATTTGTGTTAAGTAAACCCATTCTATATTTCCAAATATGGAAATTCTTCAAAATAAAATACAATTATACTACGAAATTGATTTCAAAATCAGTCGTTTGTCTCGATTTTGGTCAGCAGTATTGCTTCATGAGTGTTGCGGTACTGAAAGTTTTAAAACGTGTTTTTTTTTAATTTAATTTATTTTGATGCATTATTTTAATTCTGATGCATCGCATGGAAAAATAAAAGAAACAATAACACATCGCCCACTTATCAATTTGGCGAGAAAACAGTGTAGTAAGTCACTTCAAACTTTAGTCATAGCTGCACAAGGCTCCGTTGGCGGAATGGAAAGCGTGCTCGACTGCGAAGCCAAAGGGCCCGGGTTCTATCCCAGCGACGAACACTCGATGGAAACAAATTAAATTGAAATTTCAGCGTAGAGGGGGAAAATGCGCGGAAAAATAAATTATGTGGGGCGCGTTAGCCTGCGGGCGCCCCGTGTATTTAAAAAAAAATTTAAGCTTGAAATGTCAAGCTTAATGCAAGCTGGGCAAGTGTAAACTAGAACACTTGATTCAAGCTTGCATCAAGCTTACACGATTGGAATTTTCAAGCTTATTGACTTGATAAATCAAGCTTGCTGCAAGTTTGCTGTGCTGTTTGGGTCCGTATCCGAGATATAAGTTTAACGATCTCGCACACCTCTAATATTAATTCGTTAAAAAATAGCGTTATAATATAAACACACTTTATTGCGGTAATAACGCAGATAAAGAAATATCACTGATTATTCCGGATATTTCATATGCAGTGGCGGATAAAGAAATTTTTTTTTGGGAGGGGCTAAATTTTTTAAAAAGCTTATTTCACCCAATTAAAATGTACTATAAATCAAAATTTCAGTCTAAACCAATGTATTAGGCTTTTGGGAGGGGCTAAGTAATAAAATATGATCATTTTAGCTATTTAAAGTGTATAATAAAGCAGAATGTTACCTTTGAGCAATCTGTTTTGGGGGGGGGGCTGAAGCCCCCTAGCCCCTCCCCTGGATCCGCTACTGTTCATATGTCAAACAGGATCGCAAGACGCAAGAGCTACGATATATATATATATCGTAGCTCTTGCGAGAAACATATGTTTCTGGGCAAGTTACCTCGCATTTATCCTCAAATAGTTATTCTGACGCGATTTTACAATAGTCGAATAAAAGGCGAAAATATGACAAAAACATTTATATACTTTAAATATCTGCAACATCTTTATTCTAAAAATAAATATACTTTACTGCGCATTAATATCTCGTCGAAAGAACATTTAAAATCAGCCAGTATAATTTAGGTTAATCAATCCTACAGATTTTTATATATGCTATGGGATGGCAAGATTTTAAAATTGTAATTAAAGAAGAGTTTTAAAAATTGTGCAAGGTGTTTATACAAGAAATAATTTTTAACTATTAAAAGCAGACGAGTCTGGCGATGCGCCAAAGTGTACGTCTACTTGCGTCATCATTCTTCTCTTCTACGTCTGCGTCGTGCAAGCAAGCTAGGAATAAAAATTTTGTTGCTAGTTGATGTGATCTAACTTAATGTAGGTATTAGGATAATTACTGAAAGAAACTGTTCTGACTTGCAATTATCATATATCATCTATCAACTAAAGAAGGTAAAACATTTAGATTTCAATTATGACGATCGCTCAACAGTTTCTGGGGAAAAAAACATGTAAGCATCAGGAAGAACCACTAGTGCCGAGTGAGAAGACGGTGAGTCAACGATTTGTTTATCATTTATCTATCGATTTCTAATTAATATTTCCTTCTTCCGATTGTACGTAATTGATTTTTAATGAAATAAGTCATTAAATATGCAGGATTAATCCGTATTGGAGTAAATTTTGTTTGTCTAGCCATTGCAGCACGTGAAAAACGAAAACTCATTTAAAACATTTTAATAAAATTTCAAAGTCTTTTCATTTCACATTAGTGTAATATCAAATTAGACTATTCTTCAAAATATTTTCATTTCGGTACGACCAATTTTCTGAAAACGTTTATGGATTACTGAAAATATTGCTGCAGTAAAATTGATGAAGTAACCCATTGTTTGTAAATAAAAGGCTCCGGCCCGTAGACAAAGGAGGAGGGGTGCGGGGGATTAGCTCCACCATTTACCGAAATCTTTGAGTAATATGTTGGTAGTAAGCATTTAAGTCCTCTAAAAGCAAATCATTCCAGGAACAGATTCATTATCCTCCACATAAGGGCCCGATTAAAAAAAAAAAAATAAATGAACATTTCCTCATTTCTGTTATTGTAACTGTTTTCATTGCATCTATATTGCACTATGTATAAGTAAGGGAAAACTAAATTTTACCTACTGTTTTAAACTTTTAGGCATAAATAGACATTCAATTTCATTATTACAGATCACTCCATGTTATTTTATCCATACAAATTTGCTAGACATGAGTGAATGCTTTTATTTTTTTAATCTAATCTACACTTATGGAAGTTTGTTTGTTTTTCTTTTTCATATACGATAAATACAGAAGAAATAAACTTTATTGAGAGTGCTCAACAGTTTTCCATAAAATGATCTTACTGCTTTTTTTTAATTAAGAAGTGTTGCATTATAATAAGGAACCTATTTATTAGTGATTAACCCGTTGAGGACAAGCATGCCAAAAATAAAGTGCAATCACAGGCCCGGACTCGGAGGGTAGGGGCCTGGCAACTGATAAATAATAGGATGTGTTAACTTTCGGGGTATGGGGGGAGGTATGCTGTTATTATTAATTAATTATGATTGATAATTAATGCATTAATAAAATATTGATCTATTAATTAATATGCGTCATTCACATCAATTAATCCCTTGTTCAATCGGGAACCCTCACTCAAAACATTTTGGGAACTACATTTAAAATGAAGTGTTTTGAAGTCTTCTGGGACGCAATTGCAGCTGCAAAAAATTTTTTATGTGTGAAATTTCATTCAAGTGATATCAGTATAGCACTTTTTTTTTTTTCTTCTTTTTTTCTGTTTGGGGGCTTGCCCTCAGCAGGGGGGGCTGGCGGGGGCCCACCCGTCTGCAGATAGTCGGACACCCTGAACAGTCCGGGCCTGGGACCTAATGCTCTGGAATGCAGTGTTGTCATCATCCTATGGATTTTTAGCAGCTAAGGCTAATTTTACAATAAAGATCATGTAAAATCAGCATTTCAATATAATGACTCAAAATTTTCAAGTTATGAAAAGCATTCTTTTAGCGCCATATAGTACTATTAAAAAAATTGAAAAGATTGGCCCATTTTCAAATTACCCATATGCGATGCTTGGCTGATAAGAGTGAAATCGTTGTATTGAACATATGGGATGCTGGTTGCGAATGGGTTAATATCTAATGTTTATAATGCAGGGGCTGCAGCCACCTCCGAAATAAGTAAACATAAGGTAAGGAGAAAATTACGTCTTTGTGGATAACTTTAATGTGCTGTTAAATATTTCTTTTTTGTTTGGTCTTTTAAGATAGAATCTTAGCTACTCAAAGACACTAACGCACCACTATTGGCCCATCAGCAATTGTTTTTTCCCCACAAATCTCTTCTCTGGCGAGCTATCAAGGAAGGAAGAAAAGATAATTCAGGTTCCTACAGAGATTTGATTATGTGATATCTTGAGGAAGAACAGAAAGAATGTTTCAGAAAATTTTTAGGGGAGAGGGAAGGTTTATGCAAGCTTCTGCTCATGCCATGGGCCCCGTCAGCATAGGGCAAGGGGGGCAATTCCCCCCCCCTGTATTTTTGTATGCAGTGTTTTCCCTGGCTTTTTTGCTCTTTCCAACATGGTAACCACACGTTAAAGTAGTCTTTGCCCCCCCACCCCTGGGAAATATTCTGCCGGCGCCCATGGCTCATGCCTGGTTGTAGGACTTCTTAAAAGTTCTTCTGGAGGTTTAGCCATGGGCCTTGCCTTAAACCAAACTTTACTTTTTCAAATTTTCAAAAGATATTAAGCTCTATTTATGAATTTCTTTTTAATTAATTTTTATAAGCAAACAATTAAGAAGCATTGTAGGGGCAAGTCTGCCAGGGCGTTCCCATCACCATCTCAGAATTTCATGAATTTTTCTTGTGTTGCCTTACCCAAGGAAAGAACAAATCTGAAATATTTTTCATTTACCTCTTTTGGCTTTGGAGTTATAAGGGAGTCAAAGTACCCCAGACGAGTGACGTAGAATTAATTAAGGGCCATTTTTGCGACTTTGTTGTCTCGACTATGACTGGCTCAGAGGTGCTTCAGAGAATTTTTTCATTTTATCCTATAATATACCTTGGATTTTAATATCTCAAATTGAAAATTCTTCATATAAAGTGAATCCAATGTTAAAAATTTTTGAAGGGCCCCAAACATGGTCCTTCCCAGACAGCACATAAGCTTAAATCAAGTTTGACATTTCTTTGAATTTGACGCATTAATGCAAGCTTCACAGTTCAACTCATTCTAAGCTGGCAGCAAGCTTGCTGGAGTCAAGTTGAATTGTCAAGTTTAAATACAGCTTGATTTAAGCTTGAAAATTGATACTCGCGTGATTTTTCCTTTTTAAAGGAGCGTTGATGGCGCCATCTGTGAAAGCGAATGGACATTAATTGTCTAGCGTCCTAATATTTGCTGAAAGTTCGTAAAAGATGTGTTTCATTTTATATTACCAGTGCCATATTACCGGCAGTGCAAATGGGGCAACTGCCCAGGGCCTACAGATTTTAGGGCCCAAAAATCTTACATCTTACACTTTTGTAATTTTAAAATAAAATTACAAAGGATAAAAAAAAAATTCAGAAGTTAAATAATTTTTTTAATTATAAAGTATGAACAATGAAAATAATTCATATTTACATTTGTATAAATTAATTTTAACTTATTTTTAATTCTTCGAAATGCTCTATATCAATATAGCATACCAATATGTAGGAAATTAACCACATTTGTAAAGAGAATTTTTAGAGTTAAAAAATAGCAAAATTTTTCAATTATTTGTTATTTTAAGAAATATTTACAAAAATGACTAAAGTGTTTGTATTCCATACATGTTAGCAACTGTGATATAGCATTTCGAAGTAACGTTTAACTATCTGTTTCTTTCATTTCAGATTACTTAACACAAAATTTGTGTTAAGTAAACCCATTCTATATTTCCAAATATGGAAATTCTTCAAAATAAAATACAATTATACTACGAAATTGATTTCAAAATCAGTCGTTTGTCTCGATTTTGGCCAGCAGTATTGCTTCATGAGTGTTGCGGTACTGAAAGTTTTAAAACGTGTTTTTTTATTTTAATTTTTATTTTAATTTAATTTATTTTGATGCATTATTTTAATTCTGATGCATCCCATGGAAAAATCAAAGAAACAAATAACACATCGCCCACTTATGAATTTGGCAAGAAAACAGCGTGGTAAGTCACTTCAAACTTTAATCATAGCTGCACGCAATGGATAGCGTGCTCGACTGCGAAGCCAAAGGGCCCGGGTTCTATCCCAGCGACGAACACGCGATGGAAACAAATTAAATTGAAATTATAGCGTAGAGTGGGGAAATGCGCGGAAAAATAAATTATGTGGGGTGCATTAGCCAGCGGGCGCCCCGTGTATTTAAAAAAATTTTTTTGAGCTTGAAATTAAGCCTGAAATGTCAAGCTTGAAATTAAGCCTGAAATGTCAAGCTTAATGCAAGCTGGGCAAGTGTAAACTAGAATACTTGATTCAAGCTTGCATCAAGCTTACACAATTGGAATTTTCAAGCTTAATTCAAGCTTATTGACTTGATAAATCAAGCTTGCTGCAAGTTTGCTGTGCTGTCTATGTTAGCACTAATTTATGCAATTTCTAAGCATTGGTACAGCTGAAGCCGACTTCCCACAGGAGAACTATTGACATGGGGATGTAGTATCAACATAGTAGTTTGA
The DNA here is from genome assembly GCA_038373885.1 of Cheiracanthium punctorium. NCBI lineage: Eukaryota > Metazoa > Arthropoda > Arachnida > Araneae > Cheiracanthiidae > Cheiracanthium > Cheiracanthium punctorium. Next base: position 98,974 of record JAWZYV010012656.1, on the reverse strand, counting down.
TATTATGAAAAAACATTTTTTGAAGGTCTATTCAGAATACCAGTCTATTAAAAAATGCATCACTCATAAAATGTTTTCCTTAGAATTACTTTAATTTTTTAAAGAATATGCCATAAAGGTAAGGTTGGGGTAGGGTAAGTGCTCTTGTTTATGTAAATGTTTATTGGTGAGGGGAGGGGATGATTAATTTTGTCAGCAAGCCATTAGCTGAGCATTTTTGAGTAATTGTTCAGTGAATTACTGTATTTACCAAAATTTTCTTAGGTTTAAAATGGGCCACTTGTTAAAGGTTGTTGAGTTGTTTTGTAGTGAGTTACATGTTTTTTTCTGTTTTTGTTAGTGTAATTTATGCGCAATTTGTTGTTAAAATTATCAGAGTTCGCTTTGTGAATGATGATGCAAAATGGTTATGTTAGTTGCTGAAACTTGGTGGTCACCAAGCCCCTGAGACTATTGCCATGTTTACATGGGGTCAGTACCTGCTCCTGGGTAATCACAAAGTATTTTTAATCCAATGAATATATGTCTGTAGTAATAGTGCTGTGAATTTGAATAGGTTTTTCTTGTATGTGTATGAATGTGTATATTCAGATATATAATTTTTTTAAAATGAACTAGGCTAATATAAAAGATGCTGAAGAAGGAAGACCTGTTGTTGTTACCATGCATGCTCATGTTCGAAGAGTAAGCTCTTTAACAACGTTATGCGTCTTTGCTACAGCATTACTTGTTCTGACTACTGGAATTATTGGAGGAATGTATCTTTATCGACAGTTTGCTCATTATAAGGTGGGTATTAAACATTTTGTGTGTGAATTCATTTTCTGTTTGTATAAATATATCTTAAAAAAAGGGAAAAATTGTTAAAAGTAGTGATGTATAAATTGCACCTTGACTGATTGCTGGGTTGGCAAGTTTTTGACGGTTTTAACCATGGTTTAAACTGTCACATCAAAAACCTTTCATCAAAAACTGTCAAAAACCTTCAGCATTGCACTTTAAAATATATGCAAATTACACATATTAATTAATTTGAATACAATTACAAATATTGATTGATTGTTATTGATTATTAATACAGTAGAACCTCGATCTATCGTTTTTCAAGGGTGTGTAGTAAAAAACGATGCATGCGGGAAAACGACGAATCCGGGTTAAAGTCCAAATAAGAAGAAAAAACCAATTCCTTCAGTATACCAAAAATACTAAATTTGTTACCACACTGTAAAAGTATCAAATTGAAATTGTGTAGAAATTAAGTGATTCTTATTTTTATAAAATCAGTAATTTTACACTGTATTTTTCATTAATCTTTTAATTAAACAAAATTTTCAAGATTTACAATGTTTTTTTTTTTTTGTCTTTTTATGTGTATTCATGTTTGTATATAAAAGTCATACAATTTCAAATAACCGTTATTGCGTAGGATAAACTAGGCACTAGTGTTGGCTCATTCTCATCAGCATGAATATTATTCTCAGCTCCTTCGCGATTATTTTCAATTTTTTTCATCACATTACTTCCATTCTTAGGATACCGCACGTTGCTACTTCTAAATCAATGGATATATAATCACTACAGTTCACACCATACTCATCCCTGCTAGATGTAAGAACTCTTCACCTATACCATCATCAACCTAAGATATCATACCAGGAAGTAATTTGATTTGTAAGCCATATTGATCCACTTCATCTTCAATTTCATTTCGATCAGAAGAAACATTTTATAACGATGAATGCGGGAAAGCGAATTTTTGATGAACGATACATGTGGGTTTTGTTAACGTTATTTGAATACAGTTTGTGCAGGGACCATAGAAATAAAACGATCAATACGGGAAAACAATGAATGCGGGAACAATAGATCGGCGTTCCACTGTATTAATCTACTACAAATATTTACCGTAGTAAAAATACTGATCAATTTCTTCAAAATTGCACACATTGTGAAATATTATAATATTAACTTTTAAGAAATATTGTAAACATTTATACATTTTTTTTTTTTTATCAAGTATGTTGTCTAGAAACAGAAAAGAGAGTGGAAAAGTAATTTTATTATGTATCCAATATGTTCAAAACATTATTCTTGCTGCTATAACATTAAAATACCAATACCATTTTGTGACAAATTTCAATGCTGCATTACATTTAATACATTGGTAACATTCAATAAATTGGTAATCTATATTGAGTGGGGGTTCTATTTTGAATGGGAAACTTTAGTATACTGATAATTAAAGGTGCTGATCTTTATTTCATTGTATTTAAATGACTGAAATTATTATGTTATTTGTTTTTTCTCAAAACCCTTTCAATTTAGGTATTTAGATTTTAAAAAAAGTGTGTGCGTGTAATCTTTACGCATGATTGAAGTAAAACTTCTTTGACATTTACGACACATATCACTGAAATGATTAAACTTTCATAAACTTAAAATAAATATATTATAATTTAATTATATATATTATTCATGTACTTGAAGTCAGGTTGGGTCGCCGCCTGTAACAACAGTGAGAGACAGTCAGTAGGATCGCCGCCTGTTCAGCGAAAGGCTTCCCACAGTGGCTCTGACAAGAGCTGGTCCACTTATCCACTTAACAGAGTCATCAGACAAGATCTTGCTTCAAAACAGGTAGGGAGTAATGTCGACGCTTAGGGAGCATAGTCGACGTTCGCAGGAACGAACGCCGGAGAGCTGTTCCGCAAATGAAGGTAGCAAGGGGGAAAAAGATACGTCACTTCCTTTACTGAGTGTTACTTCTGTCAGAAAAAAAATCTGAGTTACTCCCTAGTTGCGCCTAAAGAAGTTTTACTTCAATAAGTTTAATATTTGCTTCTACTGGAAATGTTTAGCCACTTCAGTTTGAAAATTTTGAAAGACTGCTGAACATTATTTATATATTAACTCTCCCTCCAAACTATATGTATATATACTACTGAATAAATTAAATTTTAAAATTTTTATCCTATAAATGGTATTTATTTATTCATACGAAGAAATGCACACTACAGACAATTATTAATGAGCCCAATAATTGTCATTTGTTGAGAAATAACTGTCATTTTTTAATATAATAATTATTTTTCAATATAATCAACTTTAATTATGTATTTAGTTTAAGTCAAAATGAAAATATACTGCACAATTAGTTTACATATTGTTCTCTTTCTTTTATGGATTAGTTTTTGACGGTTTAAACCAGTTTTTGACGATTGTCATGTCAAAAAACAGTTTTTGACGTCAAAAACCCAACCCTGACTGATTGCTCAGTAGTTTCACAAAAAGAATCACTAATTTGCAAACAAAAGATTTGTGATCAACTTTTTGAAGATATGGAATTGTCTTAGATAAATTCAATAAATCTGTAATATTATTAAAAAAAATATATTAAACTTCTGTTGTGCAGCATATAGTAGTATTTTAAATTTTATTTTTATTATTTGCCTTATAAAATATTTGAGATTGATATTAAACTGATCATTAAAACTTTTAAAATCATGATTGGATAGTAATTGCACGCTTTTATCTGAAGTGCTTCAGAACTTTAGTGTGTCTGTCTGTTCCCTGTAGGCACCTAGACCGTATGTCATATCTGGACTAAATGATAGGACTAGAGACGACTATTGCAAAAAGAAAAAAATCCATATTTTTATACAATAAAACCCTGATACAATGATACTTAAGGGACCAAATAAAATTATCATTCTAGAGCAGGGGTTCCCAACTGGTGGCCAGTGAACAAGTTCTAGTTCTAAGTGGTCCGCAAGCAAGTGAGTGTTTGAAAAAAAGTGTGTTATCACTATTTCTTGAGGTAAAAAGGCAAAAAGCATAATTGTTTGTGGTCATTTAAGATAATCGTCACTTTAAGAACAAAAAAAAAAAAAAAAGTATTTTATAATCCTTGCAAAGTAGGGAAAATACAGACAGGCACAATATTAAATATAATTCCATAAACTGTTGTAGCATCTTGGCCAAGCTTTTGCCTTCGGCTGTTAGTATATGTAAACTGGGTTGATTAACTATTATTAGCATCTCCGAGTGAGTGGAAATAACATTCTCTGTGTTTTTTTTTAATTTTTCATATTGTTACATTTTGTGCAATTAAAAAAAAATTATTTTATTAGCCAAACCCCGAAGGAATTTTTTAATTGATCCATGGGTAAACTGGGAGTAGAAAAGTAGTCCACAGGTTAAGTTGAGTTGGGAACCATTGTTCTAGAGGGATTTATCGTTATATCAAGGAGAGATTGTATTGTGTGGAAATTCCACGGTATCACAAAATTTTATCATTATAGTGGGATTTATTGTTGTATTGACTAACGTTATAGTGAGGTGTTACTGTATTATTACTTATTTTCTGTTTTGTCCATTTTTGTGAAAATTTTTTCGTATTTTATCTTTGGCAAGCTGAATTTTCCCTTGAAAACTACAATAGAAGAAATAAAATCCAGAGGATGCTTTTTAGCAGCATTTTGTTTGAACATCATACTTTTTTTTTTTTTTAAACAATTTTTTTAAAGCATCATAAAAAATACGGATTTTGTGTGAATTTTCATTTTGTAAGACCACTGTAAAATTATTTATTAACAGATTGTTTAAACCTTTTAAATGCCAATGTTTCCAAAAAGGGACATCAACTTTGAATTTTTTTAAAAATTTACTTCCCTGGACTTTAAAAAATTATTATTTATTATAAAAAATTTAATATTTTGGCATTTTTTTCTAGTTATTGTTGCTTGCAAAAATCAATGAGAAAGACCTTTTTTTTGTCAATTTTTACTAGATTGATAAAACATTTTTCATATAATTTTTAAAAGCTGCAAAAATTCTGAAATTGAAGATTCATGATAAAAATTGTGATAATAATAAACATGATAAATAATAGTTTGCTATAAAGCACCAAATTTTGTTATTTCTATTCTGGAACATGGGCATTATTTGCTATATATGAATCCGGTAATTTTCATTGCAGTTTTATTTCCATAATCTGTAATGTCAAGTCTCATAACTCTAATGAATGTTGCTGTGTTTAAAATCAGGTTGAAGATTTTTAAATATTTCACTTATAATCACCCCCACCCCACCCCATCTCATCTTCGATGTGGGATGTGGGGTTGAGACTGTTGTCCAAATCCTAACAACTGTTTTACGCAGAATTGAGGAGTTTACAGCTTTTCCCAAATACCCTAGTAGGGTGTGATCTGTTTCTGATAATTTCTCACTTCTATCTTATGAAAGAATTTTCAGACACAGTGTGTTTCATCTTCCACCAAACACTTTTATTTATTTTTTTCATTTTCTCTCTGCAAATTTTATGCAAGTACATTTTGCTAGTTATAGTGAGTAGATGAAGATAGTGACTGTCAATATTTAGGTATTCAATTCAATGTTTGCATTCAAAAGTGCTCTAATTTATATACTTGCATGAATTTTTTCAGCTTCGTCATTTCCGTGGATGGTGCAGTATACCTTATCTTCCTGATGTCCAAGAAGATCCTAAACATGAACCATTAGTTTCAGATCTTAAACACTTTGCTGCTGTATCAGTTGCTACAGAAGCATGGGAAACTGATTCTCCTAAAGCTAACTTTTTTGAGGAGCAATTTGATATTGATATCAAGTATGAGCAGTATGAAAGAATAGAAGTACCTTCTTTCGCAAATGGAAGACGAGGGCAGTTTGTTCATGATTTTGTTGTGGTAAGTATAATTGTAGATCCTTTTTTCATTTTATACTCCTGAGGCTTACATTGGTATTTGCTTTGATCATGAAGTTGTGGCGATATGTATAGCCACAACAATTATTAGTTATTCGTTACAAGTTTGAAATTACAGTCATCCTCTCTGATTCTCAGGCAGCCATCCAGTCAATTAGGGCTGTTGAACATCCATTAACACCTGAAATATGCCAATGTCAAAAATCTTTGAGAACCCTCAGTTTAAAGAGGAAACAAATTGTTCTCCAGTAGGTGCTCGGCCATTGTTGCAATGAACAAGCGGACTTCCTTGTGAAAAGAGGTGCCAGCTGTGTGTTTGTGCCTGTATTTTTTATTATTAGTATTTGAATGTAACGTGAGCATTGGCAAGCACATTAAAATTCGATTTTTTTTCAAAATTGATTTGTTTGATTACATTAAAAAATTAATTGTGGATTAAGGGAGTTGACTGTATTTAAAAGAGTTACGACATCTTTACTGACTTAAAATCTTTTGTATTGCCAAAACTATGGGAGATTGTGATTTCAGTGGTGCTGAGCATTAAGTTCTTCACTAATGCTTAAATTGTAGCAAGTCAAAAAATTAAATATACAGGTTTATTCTTAATTCTCTCTGGGTTTTGAAGTGTATGAACCCTTCACTCTGCTCAACATGGTACTATCAACATTATTGACACCACTTGTTATCCTTTACCCCCTTTGCCATGTGATGTACTTGAACTACACAAAAGGATAACACATAGTGTCAGTAATGTTGATAGTATTATGTTGAGTAGAGTGTGGCAGGAACTGGACTGTCATATTGATCTATGCCATGTGACCAAAAGTTCACACATAGAACACTAGTAAGGTATGTACATAAAACTTTAATTGTTTCTGAATTCTTTCAAATATTCCTTTTTACTGTATTAGTAAAAATCCTTCATTTAAAAAATATTAGTAATTTGAAACTATTAGTCTGTACAAGGAAAAGTCATTAAGTAAGTCACAAAAGGTAATAAAAAAATAATAAACCATGATAATAACTTCGAAACAATTGTTATTTTTTCACTTAATCTCGAGCAATGTTGATGTACTTATCCCATCATTTTATCAGAGCCCCATTTCCAGCTGCATAAAAATCTTTTAGATTGCTGTCTCATCCACAGTCGAATTTCATGTTGAATGTCATCATCATCGGCAAATTGTTTGTCTCCACGATATTGTTTAAGTGTACCCAATAGATTAAAATCGCTTGGGGCTAAGTCTGGGCTGTAAGGTGGATGCTGTAGCACTAGGGAATGCAATCCCGATCCTGCGAGAACGGGATCCTGCGGGATCCCACACAAATGTTTGTGGGACTAGTCCTGCAGGATTGGACACAGAGAAATATTTTTTTTAAATTACGATTACACGCTGCTTTCCCAATCAGTAGACCAAAAATTTTTGCATTTTTATGTCTTATCTAACAAACAAACAAATCAATAATTACAAATTTTAATTTAAAGTTTGATTTTTTAAAATTTACTCTCTATGGGAGTCTGGATCAAGCATCTATATCTAAACATCATAATCTAAATTTTTCACAAACTTCCCAATCTCCAAATGAACTGAAATATTTCACACTAATTTAATTCTTAGCAAAAAGTCACTAATTATAGAAAGTTTTCATTTCAGTTTTAAATTTTTTTAATTGACACTTTTAATTATTTTACTAAAATTAAATCTAGACTAGGAGATGATTCATTGGATTTGTTAGATTTCGTATGTTCTTTTTTCAGCAACTAAGAAAATAGCATAAGTATGTGAATGTATCAATAAATTGTATATTTCTGTTTCTTTCTCAATAAATTGTATATTGTCTCATTTTTAGCAACTAACATAAGACAGGACTTAGTATATTATTCTGCATGGGCGTAACTTGGGCTTCGAAACTGGGGGGGGGGGGGCAAAAGTCATTTTAAATGAAGTCCATATATGCGTGCCCCAGTGGCGGCTCGTCATTATCAATGTATCTTCCAATTACGTAAGATGGCTATAATTATATAAGATCGCTTCCAATTATGTAAGACGATATTAAAAAAATGCATGCATTTTAATACTATCCATTAAAAAAAGCACTTAAAAAAGCGATAGTTATACAATTTTCCCCCTATTTAAGCCATGCATGGGCCATGGGCTGGCTTGCCCTAAATTTGGCGTAATTTCTCCATTCACCAGGTTGACATATTTGGCATTGAGCCAAAAGCCATATTGATGCGGAATTAACTTGGCTTTCAAACGGCTTATTTGGTGCTGTATTCAGCGTTTCAATTCGCCATTTTGAGGATGAATGATGCAGCCTTGAAACGGATGTTAAAAATCAGCAAATAAATCCATCTGGTGTCCATAACCTTTTAGAAATGTTAGCAGAGTTATGGCACAAACATAGTAAGAGTGCGATTTTAACATAACATTTTATTAGAACGGAAGAAACAGGCACATCACATAACAAGGTAACATCAAGAATTGAAAAAGTATTGATTTGTTTGTGTTTGTGGGATTACGGCCGATTAGCTACGCGGGGTACCCTCCGTGGGGGGGGGTCTTTCTAAGGGGTCCTAACCCGTATTTACGCTAAGTGAAAAAAGTATAGAAGAAGTAAAAAGAATGCGTGCGCGAGCACAGTTACAGTTCAGTAGATAAATGTTTATTGAGGGATACGGAATTCAGGAGGATAAGACATTGCATAATAAAAAATAAACCAATACTCAACAATTTATTCTTTTATGTCGCATTTTTGGGACACATTTTTGAGACACATTTTTCGTATAATTTTCAATAATGGGGTTGAGTGATAAAATGGCATAGTCATTAATATATCATAAAATATTTCTTCTATAACAATGGAAAAAATACTGTACTAAAGCGGATGAAATTTGAGAAGTTATTTTTAACTCTTGAAAATAAAAAGTAAATAGATGCAATAAGTATAATTAATAAAATAGATAAAAGAGCTTACTTTTATCCCCTTTTATCAAAACAACTCCACAGCCACTGGTATCACTGGGGACCGAATCAGCTTTTAGCTGTAGAGTCTGTGTGTACGTCGAAAACAAAGTTATTGGAAGGATTGGAAATTGCAAATCTTTGTGTTCACTACAAAAAAAAAAAAAAAAAAAACTCCACAGCCACTGGACATTAGCAGGGCTTGACTGTCAAGAAACATTTGATGGTCAAAAACTGAAGCGGCCGACTTTGATTTTCAAAAGATATTTCCAATAAGTAAGGAGAGGCGTTTTTAATTTAAACAAAACTACATTTCCCCTCTCAAAGCGCAACTATAATGGATGCCTTTTCCTTAACGAATTCCTGACAAAAAAACCCAAATGATCAGTACATTGTAGTATTTTCTCCAGACTATATTTAAAATTTACCAATTTGACAAGAAAATTACGAAAACTACTGACCTGTACTCATACACAAAACAAGTTAATATTTCACTGCAGGATACAGATATTTGGCTGGTAAAATTCATTTAACTTAACCAAACTTGACACACAGACATCATTTATTTAGCTTAGCTTTTTGTAATCCATTCTTTGCAGCTCATTCAATAATCCCTCCAACCCTCTTGGACATCTCCTGTGTTCTTCGTTGGATGTTTTCCCCCCAACCAAGGTAGTGAAAGATTAACAGACTTGAAATATAAAACATCATGTTACATACAAAAAATTTTAAAGCTCCCTTCTCTCAAAGTCAATATGCTTGCGGGAAAAACTGGTCCTAGTCTATTTAAGTGAACGCAGATGTGACTGATTTTTGAGTTAACGGGAGATAAAAGGACCGCGTTTGGCATTTAAATCTCTCCAATTTTTCACAGAATTTTAATGGTCATTTAGTGATGACATGTTCTTAAGTTTCATTTGTAGTTCCAGATAAACGATCATTTTGCGCCTTGTTAAAAAGCCACTTTTCTTGCGAGGTTTGAAATACATTACAATGAAACTCATTGCACTGCACATTTTCTATTTTCTGTAACCTCTCTTCCCGCGGCACTTTCTTTAATGTTAGCGACCTGTTAAATTTACAGCATTCTGTGCTCAATGTTCGTGCTTTTCCTTGACTTGGACAGAAAATTTTAAATTTTTAGGAGTCCAGTACATTATTTTTGTTTATTTATTTATTTTATCTTTATTTTTATTATTTTTTCTGGGGGGGGTGGTATTGTAAATATATTTAGAAAAGCAATGTGAAAAAAGATATTGTATGAATATTATAAAAATCTTCTATTATGCAAGGGTGGATTAAAGGGGGGGGGTGCAGAGGGGGCGACTGCCCCTCCCAAAGGAAAAAGAAATTAATGTAAAAGATCCTAATTTACTTCCATAAAATGGATGTATATGTCAATTTTCTAACCAACCCTCCCCCGACAAACTTGCATTAATCTGTCACTGCTATAATGTGTTTTCTTTCTTTTTTTTTTTCAGAATAAAACAGCAATTGTTGATTATGAAAATAAACGCTGCTTTCTTATGATTTTAAATCGTAACTATGTATATCCACCTCGTGCTTTATATGAACAGGTTTCCAAAATGAGGGTGAGTAAAGTAGTTTTTGTTTTTTTATGTAAAATGTGAGTGTGTGACCAGTGCTGCAACTAGAGTTTACATCATCAGGGGCAAACCCTAATCAAGGTACTGCTCTCATAAAACTATAATCAAAGTTGCCAATTCCCCCAATTCGGGCAGGAGACTCTTGATTTTTCATATATCTCCCACCAACCCAGTTTTGGACATTTCTCCTGATTTTTGAAAATTTGTTAATTTCATCCCAAATACCATCATTTATCATTTAAAAAATGCAATTTTTCAGATTTGAAATCATTTACAAGTTCAACCATTTAGCATGATTTAAACCATTACGGCGTTCATTCTCTTTTATCATGTATAGTCCTGGGCATTGCTAAGTGTGGTCAGTTGCAGTAAGTCAACGATTACACTCACCATCGTCATAGGAAACCATCTGACATTGCATGAAGATTGCATTTGAAATATAGATAACAGCCTGGATAGTTGGTGACCATTTGTGTATGCCTCCTCTTGGTTTGTGCATACAATTCTGAAAAACGTGGATAGTAAGGAACAAACATACATTTTTTTTTTTTTTTTAACACCCTGGTAAGGGAAGTGTTTGCTGGCATCATGTGCAACTTTTCTCATTTTGAACTGCAGTATTAGCAGTGTATCATTTAAGATAGGTTAAAAGTAATATATGAGTTTATGGCTACAAAGAAAGTAAAGTACACTTGTTATTTTTCAAATATGTACACAAAGACTTTCCCTGCATTATTTTGTCAAGGTAAACTAGTGGATTTAAGTGTGTACTGTCTGTCCTGTCATTGCAATTTTTCTATTTTGTACGGTGGAAGAACTGATGTTGGTAGGCACGAAGAAGCACAAAGACAGTTTATGTTGTGTTGAGAAAACAGAAAAATTAAGTTTTTATGTGGATACCCCAGTAGCAAAATTTTGTCATGCTTTCTGTGACAAGCTGCAGAAATATAAAAGATTTTCTGCAGCACAATATATATTCATGCATGCATGTACACACTAAGATGTGCGTGCATTTAAACATTGCTAATTGAAAATTACAATTAGATGAAAGTGGTCTTCAGCACATTTTTTAACTGTTAAAGGCAATTTATCTGCAGAGGATAGTTCTGTTTCTGCAACATTGTCGCCGTGTTATCCTGTTTCTGCCACAGGGGTGGACACAAGTGAACATAAAGTTAGTAATGTTGAGTGTTTATTCTCTGCACTTTTACTTGAATACAATCTGCCACTTAATCCAAGAGTCAGCACCCAAAAAAAGTCTGGATTGAGCAAGCCTAGTTTTCTAATGACTTATTACATTTGTAGTATACACAAACGTACTGCGGTCAGCCAAGTGAAACAGAACAGGTGTCTCTGGTGCACTGTCAAAGCTGTCATTTTTAGTGAGGTAATAAAAAGAATTGAGCGAGGCTGAAAATCATTATATAAATTGGACATTGCATATATATATGAAAGTTTTGACAGTCAGTAAGCTGAATGCAGGGACAGATCTGGTCAGTCGGCCCCATTATTACAATATATATATGTACAAAAATTAAATACTGTGCAATTCATTGAGGAAAGTTCAAATATTTTTTTAGGGTATTAATTGTCTTATCAATAATAAAAATATGGTTAGTCAACAATTTTACAGGACAATGCCCATCAGTTAGTAAAAAAAGAAATGAAAATTTCGTATGTGCACTTGTCATTTCAGGCGACGGAAAGCAAAATTGATGTGAATAAAAGTAGGTAAGAGCCCAGATGTATACTCATAGGTAAAGGACTATAACTGGGGGTCATTATATCTGTAGAAAGAGAGATTCTTTGAATAAACTTTAATAATAAGTTAATTATTGTAATAGTACACGCTGAAAAGTGTTTTGTTAAGTTTAACAAAACTTGTTTGGTTAAGTAGCTAGCAGTTTGGTTAAGTAGCTAGCAGCTCCTATTTGTTTCTACTTTTAGAGCCAAAATTGTTGTGAATGGTAACTAATAATTTTAAAAGATAATTTGGCATTTTATATTGTAGCTCTCTGAGAATTTAAATTAAAACATTTTTATATAAATGAAATTATAAAAGAGTTTAGTTTTAAAAATTAAAGAAAAATATTTAATTTAGATATAAAAAAATTCTTATTTATATAAAATGTCATTAATATAAAAACTAGAGTTTTCTTTAATCTACACCAGGTATGGGCAACCTTTAGAAAGTTACAGGCCAAACTTTAAAATGTTAGCGAAGTCCCAGGCCAATTTTGGTATGTTAGCAAAATCACAGGGACTATAATTAAAATTTATATGGGATTTTGAATGGTTTATATGGGCTTTTGATATGTTCCGCAGACCGGATCAAAAGCGAGGATGTGCCGAAGGTTGCCTATATGATATAATATATACCATTACTTCATTCTACTTCTACAGATTAGAAAATATTACCTGTATGTGTATATATATATATATATATATATATAATATATAACAGCTTACTTACGTAAAGTGAAATCCCAAGATAATCCACTGATAAAGTGAAAAAAATATAAAAATAAAAAAGTAGATAGCACATGGTGCCAATTAACGAGCTTATACCGGATAAGTGTTTAAATATAGCCTTTTAAGGCAATGAAAGAGTGGATAAATTGGATATAAAGTGCCAAATTAGAACTGGTGGGCTTTTTAAGCCTAATCACATGTATCCACAAATAGACGGAAAATGGAATGGAAAAATTAAAATAGTGTGCTCTATCATCAGGCGCCACCGCACACACATTTCAATTTAATCGAAAAAAACAATAATAGCTAGGTTTCTGCAAGTTACCTGACCACACACACAGGATGTCCCATAAAGGTAGTAACAGGCTTTAATTCTTTATCTATTAGAAATAAGTGGGTAATGTAAATTGAAAAAAAATATTCAAAATAAGTTCGGAAAAAGGTTAACGAGGAATTTTTCCATAGCGTAATCTTCAAAAAGTTACGCTTTAAAAATTTGTATACCGCCCCCATACAAAACAATTCCCAGTTAGTAAAATGTACCCCATACACACATGAGGTGACACAAAATTTGAGAATCAGATCTTAAAAAGTGTCAGAGATATGAAGATAAATATAACGCTGACTTAAACCACTTTATCCATGACACTCGAAGGTAAAAAATCATGTCTTGGGCCTGTATTTATATGCACAAAAAACTAGAGAAATATGCACGAAAATAGGCAAAAATATGCATAATAATATTCATAAACAAAATATAAAAAACTCAAAAATAATTGAATATCCATTAACATATGCAATAAACATACAGTAGAACCTCGATTATCCAAAGTAATTGGGACCGAACCTACTTCGGATAATCGAGAATTCATCAATAATCATCTAGTTCAGAGGTTCCCAAACTGGGTGCCACGAGCGTATGTCAGGGGTGCCGTGGAGATAATCAAAGCAAGTGTTTTGGTGGAGTATAATCAAATAATTTCCTCTGATAAAAACATATAAAACATTATTTAATACGGCGGATTAATTAGTTAAAATTTTTTATTTGGGAATACCTTATTCCCCCGTACATGATATATATTTCGGTTACACACATAACCATCATCAGTCGTTTCTGGATCTCTCACTAATGGCGGCTTCCTTTTATATCTCTTCGTTCTTCTTCTTGAAAGTTCGATGAATGATGTCATCCCATGATTGGTCGATTGTATGAAGCGCATCGTTGATGCTGCCATCTGTCGTCATTATTTCTAAGCTCTCACGAATGTAGGCATATATACTATTTTTAAAGTTGGCTATTTTTTTAATATTTTTAAAATCAATGGTAATGGGCTCTTTCAAAGCAAAACGGGCCAGAGCGGTACTTTGTTTCTGGAGGTTAATGTCTTGAAAATGTTCGTTTTTTCGCTCTTTAATTTTCCTTTTTGTAACGCCGATGTAGCAATTTTCTTTATTAGTATCGTTTGACATAAAATTAATTTTATAGATCCCTGCGGTTTCGATGGGGTTGATTGGGTCTTTTTTCAATCTAATGCGCTGAAAAATTGTTTTATTAGGTTTAATTGGAATACGGAAGTTCTTTTTACTGGCGATATTAGAAAGTTTATTGGCTATCCCTCGGCTAAAGGGGATAGCGGTAGTAAAACGTGGTTTATCTTTTTGACGGTTGTCTATAACATTTAATTTACGTTGCCTAGCTTTGAAAACTTTTCGAGGGTAGTCGAAAATTTCTCGAGGGTAGTGGGCGTCTTGACATTGTTTCTTTATGAAAGCAATTTCTTTTTGAAGGAGGTCGTTGTTAGAACACACTTTGAAAGCGCGGTCGATATAGGAACGAATAGCAGCAATTTTATAGTTGAAAGGGGTTTTAGATTTAAAATTTACTATATTAGTATTACAAGTAGGTTTTCGAAAAATGGTGGTCTCAATGAGATTATTGTTTCTGGTTATGTTCACATCTAAGTAATTGAGGCTATTATTGATTTCTTTTTTGTAGGTAAATTTAATGTTCGGGTCTATGCCATTAAGTTGATTGATCAAATTATTTTCTTCATTATTGTGGGTGGTAAGTATAGCGAAGATATCGTCGACATAGCAAAGCCAAAGTTTGATGGTACTATTGTGTGTCTGTTTAATCTGTTCTTCAAGGATTCTCATTTTCCAGTCGGCAATTATTCCGGATATGGGGGAGCCCATGGGGACTCCTTTTATTTGTTGGTAGAAGTGATTATTATATTGAAAATATGAATTATTTAAAATTAGATTTATTGCACTAGTTAGGGTGTTAATTATGTCTATATCTTTAAAACTACTTTGAATTTGTTTGTTAATAATTTGGTTCATTTCCTTAATATCTATTGACGGGTATAGATTTACAACATCGAAACTTACCATAATATCGTCTTCATCAAGTTTATAATCGCGGATGTTTTTAATGAAATCGTCGGTGGAAGTTAGAGTGCTGTTAGAGGGGGGTATAATTTCTTGCAGTATATCCTTCATATATATCCTTCATGCTACATCGGCGTTACAAAAAGGAAAATTAAAGAGCGAAAAAACGAACATTTTCAAGACATTAACCTCCAGAAACAAAGTACCGCTCTGGCCCGTTTTGCTTTGAAAGAGCCCATTACCATTGATTTTAAAAATATTAAAAAAATAGCCAACCTTAAAAATAGTATATATGCCTACATTCGAGAGAGCTTAGAAATAATGACGACAGATGGCAGCATCAACGATGCGCTTCATACAATCGACCAATCATGGGATGACGTCATTCATCGAACTTTCAAGAAGAAGAACGAAGAGATATAAAAGGAAGCCGCCATTAGTGAGAGATCCAGAAACGACTGATGATGGTTATGTGTGTAACCAAAATATATCATGTACGGGGGAATAAGGTATTCCCAAATAAAAAATTTTAACTAATTTCCTCTGAACCGGTATCCCCAAGAAAGTGAACCAAGCCGATCACTAAGTGGGCTCAAACAAAAATATTTCAGTCAAGTTCAAGGCTATCCTGTAGCCTCTCTTTTGTAGGAATTCGCTGAAATGGGGTATTGTCAAAATTCTATATCCCTTTCACAAGAGAGTACTTTCTTGATAGTTAGCCCTATAAACAAACAAACAAAAAATAACGTAAAATGCATCCAAACTGCTTCATTCTAACCTTCATATACATATTGCTTTAAAAGAAAACTGCCGCGAAAGTTTTTAGTCTGAAAAGGGTGCCGCGAAATGTTTTTAGCCTGACAAGGGTGCCGTGGGTAAAAAAAGTTTGGGAACGCCTGATCTAGTTTAATATGTAGTATCGTCATTGAACTGTTATTATGACTATTTTAACTGTTAAATAAATTAAAATTATAAATGAAAATAAATTTATTTCTGAAGCGAAAACTTACAGTGGTTTAAATGGAAGCTTCATCTGGTGTATCTGGCCATCCTTTGCTGTGCAGCTCTATCCCGAAGTTTTCTTAAAAGCATGATTTCAGAGGAATCAAACTGCTCCTGTTGTTCCAACCAAAAAAGGCCTTTTGAGAAACACTCAAAAGCATCATTGTTACTGATCTTATTTACTCCTGAATCATTCTCATCTTCATCATCCTCTTTGGAGATTTTCGGACTTCTGTTATTAATTCCTTATCACTGAGCAACTGGAAGCCTGCATCTTCCACGTCACAATTCAACCAATCTGTGACTTCTCTATCCCCACAATTTTCAAAACCTTTCATTGTGCTAAAAAGGCTTGAAAACTCAGTAACACTGTCTTTCACAATGTCTGTAGCATTTTCATCTGAGCCAGTTGAAAAATTCGGCAAAAGTTTTTACCAACTGCGTCTTAGTGTTGGTTGCGGCATAGATTCCCACGCGTCACCGATCACATAAATGCAGTCTTGCATATTGACAGTTTTCCAAAACTCAATTATTGAAACTGAACCAGATTCAGAATCTCCTTCAAAAGTAATTTTCTGATGAAAAAAAAAAAGTGAAGAAGAAACCGACTTCGGTTAATAGAGGTTCGGATAATCGAGGTTCTACTGTATTTCCAAACAAGAAAAAAAAAAAAAAAAACATACATACATATTATAAACTATATCCAAAAAATAAGAATTATTTATTACATGCAATAACTCCGTATTGCTTTAAGGGTTCAAACACTGGATTCACGGATTGAATGATTCAAGATTGGTGATTTTCACGGAAAATACTCTTTAAATACAGAAAGACATTTCTACATCACATGACACAATCGGCGTGTATTTATAGCTTATCTATTATATTCAGTTCCTCAGAATTCGATAACTCTTCAAAGGAAGATTCACCTTCAAAAATTGGCTTAATGATCCTGAGCTCTTTAAAGTCTGTATTTTTCCAGCCAGGGTAAGAAAGTTTTTCTTCTATCAGATCCAGTTTTGATCCCAGTACATCTTCAAACTTTTTTGCCAGAGTATCTGTATATTGAACTGATTGGGAAAGTGTTAGTTTCTGAGATTCAAGAGCTAAAATTGTCTTTAGTAAAAACAGAGAAATCCACCGATATTACCGCTATATCATCTATAGTAGATGATTGGATAAGTAGCTCTTGCACAGTTTTTATCGACGCCACTTCAGTTGGATCAAGATAGCTACAAACAAACCTTTTGATCAAATTGAAATTATGATAGTAAAGTACTGCTTGGATCCATGTACCCCATCTTGTGATTACAGGTTCTGGGGAATGGGTATATCAAGCAAGGTTTAGAAAGCCTGTGAACGAGATGAGCTTTCAGGGAAATTTTAGTTCAATCAGGTTCAGGTTTGTATCAGTGCCTTCTGGAAAAGAGGGAAATTTGGAATTTTAGCTGGAAAAAACAGAAAAGCCTATGAAAATAAATTTAACGAGCATGCTTTTGTTTGCTAAATGCCAAAGAGTTAGATTTGTAAGCTAGTATATGCAGTTATATGCACAAAAGCCCAAAATATGTGGATATATGCGCGAAAGTCCAAAATATGCTGATGTATGCATTTATATATAAATGCATACATCAGCAACATCATACATCAGGGCCCTAATCATGTCAAATAATTGCATTTCAGTGGTCATACAGAAATTATCAAAGAAAATCTTTTTTTCCACTCTAGCAGTAAATGTTTACGTTCAAAATTATGTATAGCCCACAATCGTCTTTCTTTAAAGATATCTCTGAGATGTATGATGAAAGGCTGAAATTTGGTACATCACTTCATTAGTGCATGGGGGCACATTTTGCTAACTGGGAATTTTTTTTGTACGAGGGTCTTATACGATTTAAAAAATTTAACTTGCACTGCCACAAAAAATTAACTTACACTATTCAATTTACACTGCCCACTTATCTCTAGTGGATAAAGAATTAAAGCCCATTACCACCTGTATATAATATATTTACAAACTTAAACATAAGTTTCTTTTTTTGTCTCTTAAGAATTTGTATTGTGTTTATATTCCTTGTTTAGGCTGGATATTATGATGCAGACACACAAACTGTTAGACATATCATGCATGTTGTGCCACCTCCCATTAGTGATTTGAAAAATGTAGGATTTTATATAGCACGTGACTGTGCTTCCATGCCAATTTATATGCTGGAGAAAGTTAATTCTCCTGGTAAGTTTTTTCACATTTTTAAATTTATTTCAATTTACTTTTACATTTAAATAAGTGTTTACACTTTGTTATGCTGTGTTCAGCTTTTGCACACTGTAAATAGTTTAGCAACCATAAAGATTATTTGGCAAACAATCTCTCCTAATTGCATTCAGTTTTAGTTTGATGTATGGGACTGCTTTACATCTCCCAGTACGGAGTATAAGGAAGTAATGTGTTTCCAAAAAATTTCGTCAAAAAAAAACAGATTTTGACTACCTCTAAATTTACTTTTAAGAATTTTTTCAGTGCATCTCATCGTAAGCTAGCATGCACAACCATATAAACGCGCCTGCAACTCATTCTGACCAGCAGCGAATCTAATTTGGCCAGTTTTTCCATGCCGTCTTTACGTACGTACGTAACTCACATATCTCAAAAACTATTGGTCGTAGAATGTTGAAATTGTATATTTAGGATTGTTCTATGATCTAGTTGTGCACCTCCCCTTTTGGTCTCAATCGACTGGATAGTTTATCTACAGGACCGCCCAAAAGATTCGAAATACATTACACTCTATGGGCCGAAATTCATTAAAACGTATTTTAGAGGTATTGGGCTATTTCAAATGACTCAGAAGTGATATATGCTGTTATGAGTTACGAAATGAATTTTTCCATTAAAAGAAGTGTCTTTATCATTTATAGTTCTGCTACAGGAACGCTAAAAAGATTTCCAATAAATTATGGTCAATGGCAATTTTAGGGACATTCATCCATTTCAAGCACAATAACGTCCTACTATATAAGTTAAGTAATGGTCCGACCATGGTCACGTGCCTTCCTCAAGAATTACGCCAAAAGTCACCAAGCTTGGCGACTTTTGGTGTACGTGTGTATGTATTTAACTCTCAAATCTCAAAAACTATTAGTTCTAGAATGTTGAAATTTCATATATAAGATTGTTGTAACATCTAGTTATGCATATTGTTAAAGTTTACTATTTTATTAACTCCCTCAAAATCTATTGTAATGAGTTCTTTAATTGCTAAAAGGGGTAAAGCAGTGCTCTGTTTTTTAAATTTAATGTTTATATGTTTGTTTTTACGTTCTTTGATTTCCTGTTTTCTTACTCCAATATAGTAACCTTTAGTTTTTGTTTCATCAAAAGTAAAATTAATTTTGTAAATTCCAATGGTATCTATAGGATTAATAATGTCTTTTTAAGATCTTACACTTTAGAAAATTGTTTGGTTGGGTTTTATTGTGATTCGGATATTTTTCTTGATTGCGGAATCGATATTTTATTAGTAAAACCTCTGCTGAATGGAATGTGGATGAGGTGAATTTTAATTTTCCTTTTTGTCCACAATTAATTATGGTTTTAGACATTATTAATTGTGGACTAAAAGAAAAATTAAAATTCACCACAACCACTTTCCATTTGCAGAGTCGTTGCTTATAAAATATATTATACCGTGAAAAGGATATTTTATGTTAATCTTTTTACCCGTAATAAGCTTTTAACTTTAAATGAATAAAATTAGATGACATGATGACTTAAGAAAAACACTACTCGTTTGTTTATCATCCATACAAAAAAGAACTGCCAGTTGTTACTGGGCAGCAATCCAATGTTACCATATTACAAAAACTAAAAATAAGATGAAGAGGACACTACACGCTCCCTCCCCATTGAAAATGATTAGGAGACATAATCCTTTAAGTAGGATGGAAACCTGACGGTCCTTCCTCTGCTGGGGTGTGGATCTGGATAAACCACGGGCCTGTGGGTTTCAAGAGGCTGCTCATCATTGTCTTTTATGGTAAAACATGGTTTCAATCTATCGATTGAAATTCTTCTGATAGTTCCAGTAACTTCATTGTCGAAATACTTTGGTGTTTGATAACATAAGGCCCAAGATAAACTGGTTGCAAAGATGAAGTGGCCGCATTTTTATAGACGAGAACATGCAAGCAATTAAACAGATGTGTTGAAACGAATACAGTTGTATTACCATGAGTAGTTGTTGCAGAAGGTTTCATGTTACGGATAGTACTTTTAGCCCGTGCACGAACTCTGAGTGTGTGACAGTAGGGATTGTAGCGACAAATTCTCCGGGTAAACAGAAGGCAGTTCTGGAAAGAAGCTCGGCCGAAGAGTATCTCATATCTTCCTTCAGTGCAGAGTGTAATCTGAAAAGAACAAAAGGTAAAGTGTCTACTCAAGATTTGCTTAGTTGTAAATGATATTTTAAGCTTGTTTTTATAGTCCTGTGCTGTCGCTCAGTCAATTTGTTTGATTGTGGATGGTACGCTGCTGTTTTGGAAGTTTGAAAACCGAAATATTTGCTCAAAGAGAAGAATTGACTTTTGTATTGACATCCTTGATCAGACATAATATGCTATGGTATTCCAAAATAGAAATCCAGGTTGAGATCATGCCATTTGCAACTGTTTCTGCTGATTAATCCTCTATAGGAAAGATGCAACCTGTCTTGAAAAATGATCAATCATTGTTAGTAAGTATCTGAAACCTTGACATGGAGGCAAAGGTTTGACATTATCAATGCAGGTGTGCTGAAAATGATCAGGTGGAACCTTGAAGTCAATAAGAGCTGGCTTTGTATGTCTATGAACCTTGGATCCTTGACCTTCCCTACACCATAATTGACAATATTTATTGATATTTGGCCATATAAATCTTTTTGTGATTAATTTTCTTGTGCTTTTAATCCTTGCATGAGATAGGGTATGAATAGAAGTAAATATCTGTCGGCGAAAGTTTGACGGAATGTATTGGCAGTTACTGTTGATGGAGACATAACAATAAAATCAATTTATCAGTGTCTGCAATGAGAATCTGAACCATTTTCAGCCTTGAATTGCTAAATCTCCATCATCCTGAAATTCTGCTATAGTTGTGTAATCAATTAGAGATGGTATTGATTCTGGAAAGTGTAATAACATTTTCTGTTCCTGCAAAAGTGAATACTCACTGAAAATTGAGCAATATTACTCAAATGTCTTGGAGAGGCTTTGTCTAAAATTTGTTGAAAAGCAAAGGTGATAGGTTTGTGGTCTGTATAGATGCTGGAAGACATTTCTTTAATATGTACTTAAAATGCTTTATTGCAGTGTAGATGTACAAGAGTTCTCGATCATATGCACTGTACTTTCTCTGTGTGTCTGTTAAGGAGCATGAGATGTAACTTAATGGATGTATCTCTCCTTGGTCAAATTGATGAATGACAGCCCCGATAGATGCATCTGACGCATCGCATGTGAGAGATATAGCAGCGCAGAAGGTTTAGCTTTAGTCCGGTTGCAGTTTGGCGGACGCCTCAAAGGTTTTTGAAGTTTGGCATAATTTGGGATGAAGCGGTGATAAAAATTGATCATCCCTAAGAACCTGCGCAAGATGATGTGAGTTTGGGGATATTTTGTATGGCATCAACTTTCATTGGATAAGGCCTTTTTCCTTCAGCTGTAATTTCATACCCAAATAATTAAGTTTAGAAGTGCCGAAAATACATTTTGTAACATTGATGCACAAATCATAGTCGTTTAATCTTGACTGACTCTTGAATGAAAACTGCATGCAAGTACTTACGATGTGACTCTTCATAGGAGAAGCGATTAGTATGTCGTCCAAATAGTAGAATGTAAAGTCTAATCCTGATAGTACCATATTCATAAAACGGTCTGTGCTGCGTTCCATAAACCAAATATCATGAATGGGAATTCAAACAGCCCGAAAGGAGTTAAAATAGCCATTTTGGGGATATCGCCTTCGTGCACTGGAATCTGTTGATTAGCTCTAATTAAGTCAATGGATGAAAATCTTCTTTCCATGTAGAATATAGCCACAGTGGGTGAGGAACGGTAAAGGATATTGATCAGGAATGGTGATATAAAGAGCCCTGTAATTGCCACATGGCTGCTAATCACCTGATTTCTTTATGTTGAGATGTAGAGGACTGGTCCAACAACTTTTTGAGGGTTTGCAAAGACCTTGTTGTAACATAAACTCAAATTTAGGTTTCGCTGCTTTTAATTTTTCTGCTTAAGAGTCTTCTGTCTAGCCACAACAGGTGCACCCATAATTTCAATGAAATGTTCAGTGTTGTGATTTTTGATCTTAGTATTGACAAGTGTTCGCCGCAAAAGATCTGGAAATTGTTTGATGCTTACTTCTTGTACTGATTCTGTACTGCATGAACCATTGGTGAAACAACATAGGAGGGATCATCATTAGAGGACAATGAGGGGATGCCATCAATTAATTTATGATTTTTGCTGTCAAATCAAAAAGTGAAAGTGAGACAAAAAGTCTATACCTATTATTGATTTATTAGCATCAGCTATCACAAATGGCCAATCAAATACTCTTCTCAGTCATAAATCCTATCTTACCAACTTTTGCCCATAAGTCTTAATTTTGGTCCCATTTGCAACAGCTCTTTTGTGTTTCGATAATGGTGGCATCACGAACAATTTTGTCACCAGTATCGATTAAAAATTCCCAGCAAACACAGCCGTATCGGGTTAGGGATGGGCCGTCATCGGCAGTACCGTTTCGATGTCGGCATTGGCATAATGGTAATTGGGACGGTGTCGGTTCTGTGCTGGCAAAACGATTTGGCGTAGGCAAATAAAAGTTGATTTCGGGCATGCAACGGTCCGATAGCGGCTAGCCTTTTAGGGTTAACATGTGATTTTGGCGATGTACTGCACCAAACGTCAAAACCGATATCGGTCCAGAAGTGTAATTTCTAAACTGAACGGTATAAAGCCAGCACAAGCAGCACATATATATTGTTATAATAATTCTTTTTAATTTATGATTTCAATACTTACTACTTACAATGTTTTGAGCCCGTAGGATTTAAGTGCCTCCTTCACATGCGAAAAGGAGGGGAGGGGGGGGAATCATTCTATCTGGTTAATTTACCTGAGGTCCTGTCCAGGGTTCTGGTCTACCGCGCATCTGTCAATCTACAGTTTAGATGTTGGTGATTTTCTCCAAGTGTATTGTGAATATGCGTTAGACAAGTTAACCAGTTTTTTATGACTTAGTACTGAAGGGGTTTCTAAGCGCCCACCCCCACCCCTCAATTGGGGCAGTTTCTGGGGCAGTTTCCTCAATTGGGGCAACTCTGAAATAATTATATGACTATAAATTTCATTTTATATAAAGTGATAGTTGTTAAGTACTTCCAATTAAAAAATAATAATAAAATTAATTAATTAATTAATTAAAAATAAAATATATACAATGCAGAACATTAAACGCTGCATTTTGAAAGTTCACAAAAGGAGCCCACCATGGCCGAGTGGATAAGACACCGAATATGGTTGAAGCCATTCGCGGATCCAGAGCTCCATCCCCCCACCCCAGACGAATGAAGTTTACACTATAGAGCATTGACTTGTTTTGTAAATTCAAGTCATTCTATGAGAAAATGTGACAAAAATTGTCTTGTGCCCCCTCCAGAATTTTTTTTCTGGATCCGCCGCTAGTTGAAGTGTGAAGGTCCAGGGTTCAGGTCTCCCGCGCATCTGTCCATTTACAGTTTGGATGTTGGGTGATTTTCTCCAGATGTAATGTGAATATGGGTTATATAAATTAACCAGATTTTTGAACATAGAATTGAGGACAAATCACCGTTGTATCCCCAATTCTGGAACAAAAATTGGGGATATTTTATAAATTTTATATAAATTCAAAACATTATATAATATTTATAAAATGAAGGAAATATGGTTGATTTTTATAAAATTAGGGAACAAATAATTATTATAATTACTGTTCAACCCCAATTTTATGGCTTATTAATTGTTTTATATATTGGAACAAACGCTAGAAGCCTTCTTCCGCTCAGAGCACCGACGCCCTAAGGATTAACTCCTGTGTTTTTGCCTTACAAAAAACGCAAAACAACAAAACTTTCTGAAATTAAATTGGATTAAAATAGTAGAAAAAATACCTTTTCATTAGTATTTCCATAAAAATAAAAAATATCAGTATAATTTATAGTTAAGGAATTTTTTTTATAATACATTAGCTGCTGTTGTTAAAAATAATAATAATAATAAAATTAAATACATAAATAAAAGTTTTAATTCACTGATAATACTGAATAATTATAAATTGAAAAAAAAAATAATAATAGTCTCATTTTAAAATTATAACTATGAATAATTAATTTAATAGCAGTTATTTGAACAACATGTTTGTCATGTTTCTGTTCAAATAAAATAATAGTAAAAATTACGCCAAAATCATGTTTTGCTACAACATTGTAAAATGCTGTTACAAATTAAATAAAATTTAATGCTCTTATCTCCTTAAAAATGAATAAAAGTAACCATTTTTTGCTGATTATAGTACTTTATCTTTCTAAAAATTAATTGATTAATTCATTGCAGATATACAAGTATAAACTATTTTGCAATAGAATAACACTAATTTGTTTTGTTATTTTTCCACGCGATCTAATTTAAAGTGAATAATTTAAAAGCTAAAATCTCTCGGACTTTCTTTTCTAATTACCCCGTGTCCGCGTACACATCATGTAGCACAGGCGCAGTGGGGGGGGGGGTGAGGGGGGACGAGTGCATTCCTAGGGGCTTTCCACCCCTTGTAGGAACCACAGTATTACGCAGGAAGACGAAATGGACCTTTCCCTTTCTTTGGGTCCCTATTCACCACGGTCAATCGAAGAGCGGAAGTTGTTTTTTTTTTTTTTTTTTTTTTCGTTTGCCTGTCCATTTCCATTCCAAGGCTGTAACAGAAATCATCTCGCAACGTAAACTTTTCAGTAACGTAGATTTTGAGTTTTCTCAGAGCAATGAAGGGAGTTTGGTGCATTTTTCTCTGGATAAATTGCGATTTTTTTTCCCTAGACTAAATGGCACTGACTGCAGCTAGACAAAAATTTTATAATAGTCTGAATGTGGTTAGTGCTTTTTAGTTTTAAATAGGCTAAGTTCTTCCGTCAGTTAGATCGGACTTTGCTGTAGTTTTCTCTGGATATACTCTGATTTTTTTCTAAGACTAACTGGTATTAACCTCAACTAGACAAAAATTTTAAAGTTGTCTAAATGTGGTTAGTGCTTTTTGGTTTTCATTTTGCTAAGTTCTCACGACAGTTAAAAAGGGGTAAGTTGATTTTTAAGTATATATTAAGAATTTGTATTTTTTCTTAGCTAGATTTTTTTTATGTTATCTCAGGGACTACTAAAATAAGATGTAGTTCAAAACTGCTAATTATTTCTAAATAATGTGAAAATGAAATTTATAATTCAAATAAGCAAACTTGGAAACTATTAATAAACAAGCAGGACGGTATTTTTAATAAATAACTTACATACTGCATTGAAAAATGTGTCTATTTACTTGAGTACTTAATTTCATATTACTCAAAACAACAGAAAGAAATAATTTTATTCTGTTATAGAATGTTCCTTTCTTTTACTAAAGGATAATCCTATGAAAATTCAGTAATATATAAAATATTTACTTAAAGTAAGTATCTTCTAATAATAAACATGGTTTTATCAATACTTATTAGTTTCATATATAGTTTAGCACTAATCAACCTATTAAAAATAATAATTATTATTATATAAATTACTTTACATCACTGGGGCTAATTTTGCCAAAAATACTAGTTAAAATTCAAAAAATACTTAGTTTTGCCAAAAATACTTAGTTATTAAGTATAAACAAAATAATTTGTTTGTATATGAAAATGTTTAATTATTTTGAAGAGAAAAGGTTTTTATGAAATTAACCGTTTATTTGTAGAATCAGCCAATGTTTTAATTTCTTTAAACGTATGTTGTTTACATTCTTCTTTAAAATAATATATAAAATCAAAAGTCAACTTTATTTTGTATTATGACATAACTTAACAAAAAAATAAATTAAAATTTTTTTAAAAAAGCATGTTGTATAACTTTAATATTTTTTTTCTATCTTTTTTTAGCATTGCATGAATGTTTATTTATAATCTTTGGTTCTAGAAAATTATAAATTTTCTTAGATTCTAAAAAATTTTTGGAAGAGAAAAAGGAACATTGTCTAGTTGAGCCTAATATTTTGTTTAAAAAAATGTATATAATCTGATAAACATATAATAGCACAATTAAAAAAAGTAAACCATTGGTTGATGCATAAAAAATAATACGGTTAATTTTAAAAAGAGCTTTCCTTCTTAAATTCATCAAATATTTTCTTAAAAACAAAATAATTTGCTAATTAGGTATTTTTAATAAATTTAGTCCTAGTGGTGTAAAGTCATTTATCTAATTATAATTATTATTACTTTAATTTGTTGTTTAATACTTTAGAGAACTAACTACGGAGCTAATTAGGGTATTTTGGGATTCAATAAGGTGCTGGCCGGTTTTCGATATTTTGTCGTTGCCGATACCACACCAAAAACGTAATGGTTTTGGTTCAAAAGTGGCACAGGGCTGGGCCAACGGCGATATCGTTTTTGCCGACACCGAACCAGAACCACCCCATCCTTTCGGCCCGACACACGCCCAGGCGGACGCAATTTTGTCGTTTTTGGTACCGCGTGAGCGATGTCGCCCCGGCACATTCTGCGCCGGCATGCCAGTGTCGGCCCAAAACTTATCCGATAGGGCTGTGTTTGCTGGGTTGGGTGATGCTCCTTGTCACAAATAAAAAGATGATATATCTGTACCCCCATGGCCCTCTGTTGTCTGCGATAAGTCTGGGGTTTAGTTTTTCTGCACGTGAATGTTGGTTTTGTTAGGCCAATTGTAAGTATTATTGTATTTGAAAGCCTTATCGCCAAACCTTGAGTGATAATAACATATATTTTCATTTCTGCAACTACACCTAATAATAGAATTACTTCTAGAGTAGGATCTGAGCTGTTGTCTTCTAGAATGTCTTTTATTCAGTTTGCCAACTTGTAGGGATAATTCCGAAATCTGCTCTGTTGTTAAACTAAGACATTGTCCTCTCCAGAGCAAGTTACATCGGCATTGATGTGACAATCGGCTACATTGGCTGATGTGATGTGGGACTAATCCCACATTTTATTGGTCATTGCCACCAACTTGGCTAAATTGTCGCCACTGATAGATAAAATGCTTGCGATAGCTGTGGGTAATCTTCATAGAGTTTTAATAAAAGCTTCACCTACCTTATCTGATGCTAAACTTCATCTTGCATAACAACTGGGGAGATTTTCTATCACCCACTATTACCTCAGTTAATAATTTTTGGGTCTTTTGTGTTTCGGTTTCAGCAAAGATGGAAATTAGCCTGTCTTTGATGACTGCGTACTTGTCAACCGTGGGAGGATTGATTTATCAGAATGTCCGACACTTACAACACTATTTCAGCATCAATGAAACTAACGACATAATCGTATTTTGTTTGATCTGTTGTAATTGTTACATTTCAAAATTGAGCTTCTAATTGGAGAAACCATATCTTAAAGTCTGGTTTCCAAAATGCTGGGACTTTAATGCTAACTCTAGCCGTCACTTTTGTGAAGTGTCACTTTTATTTTCACCTTCATTTGCCTTCTTCGATTCTTGAGGATCATGTCTGGTAGTCACCAGTGAAGGGGATATTTTATGATAATCTTTATACCCATAATAAGCTTTTTAAATGAATAAAATTAGTTGTCACAATAACTTAAGAAAAACACAACTCGTTTATTTATCATCCATACAAAAAAGAACTGCCAGTTGTTGCTGGGCTACATCATCCATACATCTTTGATGTCATAATTATTGTAATATGACATCCAATGTTGTCATATTACAATAATTAAAAATGAGATGAAGAGGAAACATAGAGGATGCCACAACTGCAATCAAGAATAATATCTGAGTCCCAATAAAACCCAGCCAAACAATTTTCCAAAGTATAAAATCTGAAAGACATTATTAATCCGAGAGATACCACTGGCATTTACAAAATTAATTTAACTTTAACGAAACAAAAACTAAAGGTTGCTATATTGGAGTGACCAAACAGAAAACCAAAGAATGTAAAAACAAATATTAATGACATTCGATTTAATAAACAGAGTACCGCTTTATCCCGTTTAGCAATTAAAGAACTCTTTACAATAGATTTTGAACGAGTTAATAAAATAGCAACTTTAACAATAGATCTTATGCATATATCTGCAAATCTTTAGAAATATCCACAATAGAAGGCAGCATCAATGACATGGCACATGGAGGCATCAATGACCTCTGAAATGACATAATACAGCTGCAATTTCGACAGGAGGAAAGGCAGGGATCAATGCCATTGCAGAAGAACAGCAATAATGACTGAAGACTGCCGCGATTGCAGTTGAAATTTATATCAGAGGAAATGGTATTCCTCAGACTTTTTAACTGAACCTAATTCATTACACAGAAAAGTGCAAAAACTAGAAACTGCATTATGTACTTGCATGTGGAATTTAGTCCTTAATAGGATTGATTCTATCAGCAAAATTCTGCAGAATCCTACTCTAAATTATCTGAAGTTCCTGAAAACTTCATTAATTGAATATATTAATTTTGTGTAAGACATATTTGAAATGTATGAAGAAAAGGTATTTGCCTTAGTTGGACACAAAGATTTTTCCTTTAAAAGAAAAAGAAAATTTCAAAATTTTTTAATAATGGACAGTGTCCTGAATTTGTGTTGGATGGTAAAAATAATTTTAAGGTATCTTGTTTCTATGCGGTGTGTGATACATTAATTACTCATCTGAATTTAAGAATGTCAGCTTATGGCATTTTAAAGAGATTTTACTGCTTATTTGATAGCAATAAACAGCTTTTGAAAATGCAAAAGTTTTGCAAGTTGAATATTCATTGGATTTAGAGGAAGTGTTTTCTGTTGAATTTATTCCCATTTTCCCAACCATTCTAAAAAGGTATGTCTGTTGCTGATAAAGTAATGAAAATCCATGATCTTGCCATCATAGGTACATTTACCAGCATTGAAATTGCTTTAAGACTATTTTTAACTCTGCCCATCTTCAATTGCACAGGTGAACAATCCTTTTCTCTGCTTAAAAGAATAAAGTCTCCCTAATGAACTTTGATGACAGATGATATATTATCCTTAGCTCTCGTATGAATAGAAGAAGATGTAAAACGAAAGATACGTTATGAGGATGTTATAAAATTATGTACTGACACAAAATTGAGAACAAAGCTTATTAAAAATCATTAAATCAAATACAGTGAAAAACGTTTAACACGAAACCGAAGGGACCAAAATATTTTTCCGTTAAAAGATTTGTAAAAAAAAAAAAAAACATATTTTTGATCTTATATTTTATATCGATTTCCTGTTAAACAACATGAAGGTTGCATTCATTGGGATAAAAAGCAATTGCAAAAAATATTATTTTAGGGAAGAAAAATCAGTTTCTTTTTTTGAAATGTATTTTTCAGAGCCGTATTGTCCACAAATTGTTCGAGATCGTCTATAGTTTTATTCATTTCTCCATTAGAATGCGCATCTAAATAGCTGTGTACACTGTTTATCATTTTTCGCACTTCTGAAGTAGAGGAGACTGGGGGCCCGATTCAAACAAAACAAAGTTCTATCGTTTTCCGTTGCGATCGCGGAAATTTTCGACTGATTCCTATGTTTCCTATTCAAGTGAAACCTGTCTATCGCTTTTGGATCACGTGACACTGCGATCAGTGTTTTGCTATCGCTTTTTCAAAAGCAATCGTTTTCGAGAACATGGCGGATTGATCGGCGGATGGTTGATAAGAAGATTACAACAACAACGAAGACTCGTTATTTAAAATTACGAAGCAATCCGTTGGAATTATCAGACAAGGAATTCTGCAAAAGATTTAGGCCTGCGGAAAGCTGAATTTTCTTGCAGAACAGAATTTCTGTAGGGTTTATTTTCTGTCTGCCCTTGAGTTCCACTCTAGCAGACACTACGATGCAGGCGCCATATATAGTCCTTATTTTAAATCGTTTATTGCTCGATAAATTTGATATTTGAAACAGCGCAAAAAAATACATGAATAACGAATAAATAAGCATCCTAGCAACCCTCCTAAACAAATACAAATATTCATACCATTATATTAAGGATGTCTTTGATTGTTAATTATATATCAGAACATAAAATATATAGTAATTCTACCCCTCCATTATAATTATAAACAGCTTCTCTGCTACAGAAAAATAAAATGTAGTAGGCAAACTAGAGAACAATTATTATTCGATAATTCGAACAATTCGACGTGATAATTATGATGAACAATACTATTATTAATAATTTTCTAAAAAAAATCTTCATAAATTAAAAATTTATTTCCATGATTATAAACATACAAAAAATATTAACCTAAACCAGTTAAAATTTTAAAACATTAACCTACAATACTGTTGGGGAAAAAAATTAAGACACAGCCTGTTGTCCGTTGCAGCTCAAACATAAATAAATAAACAGTTAGTCGTCACCATTAAGTTAAGTTTTTTCCAGAGAAAGATGCGATTTTTTTATTGGTTAACAGCGACTTTCTACGTCACTGGAAGTTGCGTTTTCACTCTGTGGCGATAAAGTTTTGATCTAGCAAACCTGTAAGTTCAACTGCCTATTTTGTTTCACTTTGAATACACTTTTGCGATCGCTTGTAAAAGCGATCGAACTTCCAGAGAGAAAACGATCGTTTTGGAGATGACCAATCGCGTTTCGTTTGAATCGGGCCCTGGAACTGCATCATTGAATCCGTTGTCAGACTTATCGTTGGAATGAACAGAATCTTTTGGATTTTGAACAATATCCAAAATCACTTTTTCCGAATTAATTGGTGCTGTAGTTACATCATTATCAAATGAAACATATTCATTTATTGATATTGTTCGGCAGTCCAGTAATTCTGAGACTTTCCCAAATATTTCGTTAAATGTCGGCTGATTCTTGCAATGCTAAAGAATTTGCCATTTTGGAGAATCCTGCATAGCGAAAACAATTTTCGATGGTCGTGGGTTTCACTGAATTCCATGCCGAGCGCAACATGTGAAATGCATCCAAAGGGGTAGAAAGCAGCAAAAGTTCCGGCATTTACTCCGCATTTGTGTGCATGTAAACGGGCCCTATGAGAACAACTAAAGTGCATTCCCACCGAACGCCCGCCGATTCTTTGATACAGATAAGAATTCTATTCATTAAGGGGAGGGGGAAAACCTAATGGATGATGCTATTAATACTTCTAGAATGACAAAAGGTAGAAAAACCATTTCCCAGAATTTAAATAAAATTTATTTTCCACAAAACGCTCTAGTGACTTGTCGCAAACATGCTACTGAAGATTAAAAATGAACTTTTTTCATGTTAAAAGAACAAAAATGCATTAAATTGCCTATTTTGTGTTCCGGACCATTGTGTCATTTCATGTTAACCAATTTTTCATGTTAAGCGTTTTCCTGTTAAACGTATTTCATTGTAGTACATATTTCTGGTTTTAAATTTGGTGTTAATTTTATGAATAAGGTTATTTTAAAATAAAAATAGTAGTTTAAGTTGATGAACAGGGATAAAATAAAAAAAGTTAAATTTAAATCAGATTTTTTTAAAAAGATGCTATAAAAACTCTAGATGTGAATTAATTTATATTTTATAAAACAGGGATGAGAATCTTCCGCGGCTTGGTTATTTCTGCGTATTTTGCATTTTTTTATTTTATTTTCCGCGTTTTTAAATTAAAAAACATTACTTTCCGCTTTTTTGTATGTTTGTGTTCTGCGTTTAAAAATATTTCCAGTGCAATTTTCTTTTTTAAAGATGTATTCGCTGATATCAAGATCGTATTGCTAGCTAAGTATGGGAATATCCAATGAGGAGATCAAAAGTCGAAAGAGCCTCTGCGAAGTTTGTAGAATTCCTTTTGAGAAGCACTGAATTTTGTTACATGTTCTCTCTGTTGTTCCCAAGGTGGTTTGTTCCATTCTGCGGTTTTCTGTCCTCAGTAATGGAAAGCAATCATTTGGATATCATAAACCGCATTAACGCTGTGGAAATAAACAAAGAAAACCACAATTAAGAAATTTCTACAATCCGCATTTTTTTTTTTGGCTTTCGTAGTGAATTAATTTTGAGGCATCGGATAAATCCCACAACATGCCAAGCTTAAAACAAACAATTATTCTCCGATGCACACATTATGCCTTGTCAGCATAACAGCTGGCCTGTCCGGCCAGGAAAGAACTGTTTACTTTAAAAGAAATGGAATTTCTCTCTTTCTCCCTCCTCTGCCGTTGACTACCCAAACAGTCGTTTATTTATTTAATAATATTCCTCTTGGTAAATTAAAAACATTGATTTGTTTATATTAAATAGTAGGCTGTTATTTGGCTTCCTAAATCATAGACGTAGCATCACGAAAGGTTTTTTTTTTTTTTTTGAAGTGTGCGTGTGGAGCGCACATAGCATATTCTAAAGTAAAAATAGGTATGTTTTTAAAGAAAAAAAAGGTTTTGGAATGAATGGTTTTCTAAACAAAGTTCAGGGGGGGACCCATGCCCCCTGTCTCCCCCCCCCCTCTGCCGGCGACATGTTTGTCTCAACTTAGCAGTAAAGTACTTTTAAATAGTCTATGAGAAGTAGGGAAGGAAGAGTTCTCAATTTAACACTATTTTATAACTGGATTTAAGCCATTATTAGTTGAAATCAAAACTGTTGAAGTAATACATTGTGCACAAAATGGAAGGTACTCTGTTTGCAAACCTGCATGAAGAAAACATTTTGAATTTTTGGTAATTAATAAGTCACAAATTGTTAATCATTTGACCAGTGCTGAAATAATTTCCTCTGTTTCAAAATCAGAGGAAAACAATTCTGAAACGTTGTAATGTTGTGTAATCCTATTGTATGGATAGTGAAATTTAATGGTGAAAAATTTCAATGTATGGTTTATTACACAAATAAGCAATTGTAAGTTTAAAACTGTGATATAATACATAAATCTACTGGATTTTCTACTCTAGTTGTTGGCAGGTATACAACTAGTCAGCTTTCCCCTCCTCCCTCTTTCATTTATTAGGAGAGAAAAAAATAAATGAGATGGCATTCAGCAGATTTTTAATGGGAACATTTATGGCCTAAATTTTTGAAGTATCTATGTATTTTTGTTAGTGTGTAAACTGCAACTTTTTAAAGTTACAGGACGATAGATTTTATTGTCTGATGTAAGAGAAAAGTTGAAATTACTTTTAACATTTTGAATATATTTTTCTTGAGCTATGCCATATTCTGTGTTCTTGGGCTATTTTATAATGAATTGTGGTAAATCTATGCAAGCTTGAAATATTTAATGATATTCTGGAATTTTATGAGACAGTTCATGGAAAATCCTGTAATCCCCCCCTCCCCCAAGAAATTACATTGCATTCACTTTCAAAATAATAGAGTAAAATTGTTTTTTAAAGCTAGGATTTCATCTTGACTCTAGATTTCGTAAAATTGCTTAAGATCATTCTTTAAATAATGATAACCTCTGTTTCATAATTGAATGTTCTGCATCTAAAATTGCACATAAATGTTTATGAATTTTAATTTATAAAGATAATAAAAATTATAATTTAAATAAAAATATTTTAATAAATATAACATATATATTGTTGATATAAAATAATTGTAATATATATATGTATATCAAAAATGGGCATCGCGCGCATGAACTTTGCTCAAAGTTGAAATTACATTCACACACTTTTCCTCTTTTTTCATATTTGTGTATTCTCATCCCTGATAAAAGTATTATTATATCTAAACAATACATAAAAGCATAATTTAAGCTATGTTTTCATTGCAGTTAGCAGTAGCTATTATTTTAATAAGTACATACATAAACAAAGTTTAATTATGAAAATAAATGCAAATGATTTAAATCATTTAAGATAACAACCATGATAATTTGTACTTAGAATGAAAATACAGTTAGTACAGAACAGAATTAAACAAATGTAATTTCATAGATTGAATTATTTTTTACATTTACCAATTAAAAATGAACAGTTTTGTTATGCTATATAAGCATTTATTTTTATACAAAGTTGTGCAATTTAATAGTTTGTTTTTTATTTTAAAAAAATTAAGCTTTCTAACTTAACCATTTAGGAAAATCATTTATTCACTTCATTACTAAAACTTTTCTTTTAGCTAAATATCAGTCTTTATTGAAATTTCCAAGCATAAAAAATATACATATTTTTTTATAAATGTTTTGGGCCCAAATCCCATTTTTATCAGAATTCAATTTCTTAACAAAAATCTAAATTTCAGGGAGGCAGTCTCCACTAACTACATGTTTTCCGTAGATAATTTCTATGTTTCAAATCTGAGAAAAGTCCCTAAATTTTGGATAATTTTAAGAAAAACTCCCTTTTTCCTTGTAGGCGAGTTTTTTGATAAAATGTCCCTGCTCTTCCCTTGTAAAATCTATTTTACAAGTTACCACAATGGATCAATATGTACTTTGCCTTAGGCTGATTACTGTGCACTTTTAGCCTCAACTTGAAAAATAAAGATTTGAAAATTTTCAAACAAGGAATGATTATGAAAAGTTGTGAAAGGAATTTTCTCTTTTTATAGTTAGCTAATGGGGGGGGGGGAAACTGTATGAAGCAAAATGAATTAGCATGTCCATTCAATTTATTATTAAAACTATTAATTTCTATAAATATTTAAAAATATATAAACATAGTGTAATATGCTGCTCAAAACAAGTAAAGTACTTTGAGGTTATGGGTGGATCTTGTGACTCGGCAATTGTTAAAATGATTGATATATAATCAACAGATGTGGGAGTGTGTATGTGAAAAAAAAAAAAAAAAATACACATGCTTAGCAGAAAATAATGCATTTTATTGGGCATTTAGGCATAAAAGGAAAAAAAACACAATTTGTACATGTGAGAAAAAACAAATAAAAAAAGGTTTTTCCTTGAAAGAAAATGTTTTTAATATGGGGTGTGATTTCCCCGAACTGCCAACAATGTTGAACACCTTTGAGGCATGAAGTCAATGAAGCTATTAATGAGGAGCTGGGGTATTCTGTCTCACTTCTCCAGAAGAGCTATTTCCAGTTCTCGAAGAGTATTTGGGCAGTAGCAGATTGAGGGGAGGGGCTAAGGGGGCTTCAGCCCCCCCCCCAAAAAAAAAAGATTGCTAAAGGGTAACATTCTGCTTCATTATGCACTTTGAATATGTAAAGTGATCCTTTTAATCACTTAGCCCCTCCCAAAAGTTTTTATATTGCTTTATTGTATATCTTGTTTGGGGGAAATACGCTTTTCTCAAAATTTAGCCCCTCTCAAAAGAGAATTTCTGGATCTGCCACTATATGTGGGGATAGCAGGCGGCCAGCAACTCGTCTCCCTAGATTGTCCCAAACATGTTCTATTGGGTTCATGTCTGGAGAATACACTGGCCATACCATTCGTATGATCCCTTCCTCGAAAAGGAAGTCACCTGCCAAGCGTGCATGGTGTGGCCTGCAGTTGTCTTCCATTAGTATAAAGTTATGTACAATTGCTGCAGCATAAGGGACTACAAAAGGTCTCAGAATCTCATCTCGATATTAATGACCGGTCAGAGCTCCATTCTGAATGATGTGAATATTGGTGTGCCCATCAATGTAGATATCAGCATAGACCATCACTCCCCACTGTCAAATCTGACACTTTCCAGCACGAATGAATGCCAGGGGTTTTTCCAGTACCATGTTCTCTCCAGATGAAAGTGCACCTATTATCAGGATGAACAGAAAAGCAGAACTCGTCAGAGAAAAGAATATGGCACCATTCATTTCTCATCCAGTTGACGTGCTCTGTTGCCCACTCCCTGCAAGCCCTATGATACCTTGCTGTTAACCTAACACATACCGTTGGTCAGCAAGCATACAGACCTGCAGCGTGGAGTTGGTTTCAGACAGTTTGAGTTGAAACTCCTGTGCCAGTAGCCAAATGAAGTTCTTGAAGAAAGTGGTATTCATATTTTGGTGTCTCCAAGCCATCAGCATTAAATATCGATCTTCATTGGGTGTTGTTGCGAATCTATGACCTTGCCGTGGTCTTTGTATTGCATTCCCAGTCTCTATGAAATGGATCCAGATCCTTGATATCAAACTTTGTGCGACTCCAATGACTTCTGCTACATCGACTTGTGTTTGGCCCCCTTCTAACCAATCAACAATTCTCCAAGCTTCTGATTCAGTTTAAATCCTTTGTTGATACATCGCACTCATCAAAACAAAGCACTTACGGAATGTCGATAATTTTTTTCCACTTTATCTTTTATTAAGTTGAAGGCCAAGTTTCATTCGCTACCACTAAAGCATCGTTTTTGACTTCAAACTAAAAATTTGCATACTCCAGAGTTTGAAAATGTAAAAAATTTACATATTTGACTGTCTCCTTCTACTTTCTGCAATAAATAATTCTTATACTGTTGTTTTATATAAAACTTAAATATCCTTTGATTTTTTTTGAGCAGTGTATTAAGATATGGTTTTGAAGGCTCTGTTTCAAAAGTGTAAGTGAAATCCTATATTTAGTAATTACTTTTCAAAGGTATATTAGCGTGTAACATAACTGCATATTTTTATTTTTTCTTTATTTCAGTTCCAAAGAATAATATAAATTATTATATAAAGAAATATATTAATTATTTAATTCTTAATGATTGCCATTTAATTAATTAATTAGGAGATTTTGATATGAGCCATTAGAAATTTGCATCTGTTTGTAAATTTCTATTGTGTGCTAGAAATTTAAACTGAACTAGACAGTTGATATTACTTGCAATTTTACTCTTAATAAATTTCCTGAGCATTTGTAACACAATAAGCTGAATGTTTACTATGATTTTGATACCTTATTATCATCAGTTATTTAAATGTTTTTTATTATTGAAAATTTTTATCTCTGTGTAGTTATAACTTACTTTAAATTACTTAGAAAATTTTCCATAACAATTTTATTTTAAGTAAAAAATGGGTTCACAGGCTAGCACCATCAAAAATATGGTCAGCATTGTTGCCTACTTAAATTGTACATAAATCAAATACTGTAGGTTTCAGTATATATGTTCAGATTGTGTTTTTAGCAATGCAGCAATGTATTTTTTGAATATGATTTAGTTCCAGTTGATGATTTATTTCCAGTTATGATTAGTACTATTTATGTAGAAGTTTTTTTGCATTACCTGATTAACAATAAATTGTACAAATTTTTATTTATAATGATATTATAAGTTTGCTTTATCAATCATGAAGAATGACAGTTCTATGAGTGACGCAGCCTACACCAAACAACCTACTGAGAGTCTATATATATATATACAGCTGACTTTTCCGGAAAGTTAGTGTCCCCTTTTTATCGTGGAATTTGCTCTAATAATTTTTAAAAAAATTAATATGTGATTTTAATCAGTGCTGTAATCGGTGACTGATGTTGCTGCTTTATTTAGGAAAGCACATTTTTTTATTAAATCCAGTGTAAAGAGAGGATTATTTAACTCCCACGTATTAACACTGAAACAAGCTCAACTGAGGTCGTGATTAGCAACACGACATGCCCAATCGGTTTGGGCAGAAAACTGCATGCAAAATTCTCTTCTATTCCTGGTAGCATCCCTCTGATTCTAATACACTTTTTTCAAAGAATCTTTCTCCATGCAAAAGGCGAGTTCATTTTTTCCATTTCTCTTATTCTCACCCATGCTAATCACTCCCCAGGGAGTTTACATAAGCCTAGTCCCAATAGGTTCTCATCTCTAAGTTCGGCCTAAAGGGGACCAGGGATGAGCTGGCTAAACAAAAATCCAGTTAAAGTGGAGAGTGAAAAAACTATACATAATTATTGGATGGAACTGCATTAAAAGAAATGTTTTAATTCATTGCAAAAGTTTTACAGTTACGAGGAAAGCTTTAGAAACAGTAACTTTTTTTTTCTGCTAAAGACTGAAAGTTCGATGACTTTAAAGCACATCGATGGAGAAAGCCGATGCTTGTTTTTTACATAGCATAAAGCCTTTTCCCAGTGCTTTTGCTCCATCCTTATGTAATATAAAAGGGTCAGTATCAGTCATTTTCGGAATTCTTTTTTTTTTAAATTTAAATCAAATACGACCTTTTAAGCAGAGATCCGGCTAAGGAACTACTGTATCTTGCTTCTATTTTTAATCTTGAACATGCATTGAAATTCAAGCAACTTTTTTTTTTTTTTTTTTTTTTCCTGGTTAGTTTCATTTAATTTTTACAGTAATGTCACATGGCTACCACTGCTTCCCCCATCAGTTATTGAATTGCATCTATCATTCTTATACAGTAGGGGACCCGAAATCCAGAATGCTCGGGACCAGACCCATTCCAGATTTCGGAATTTTCCGGATTTTGGGATACTGGCTGCGAACTTTACCGATTTTTGGAAGTCTTAGTTAAAAATTGAGCACGGAAATACCTTAGTAATTAGTTAAAAACATTAAAAGCCTAAAATTTCCGTAAAAAGATTAAAACACGCACCATGAGTGCTTTCGACAGCTTAGCCCGCTGTAGATGTACAATACAATTAGTAAAGAAATTGAGAACACATTTAATACAGATATTTCAATAACCCTAAAAGCTGCCTTGTCCCTCATCCTCAATAACTCCTACTTCCAATTCAATAATAAATTTTACAAACAGAATAAAGGTGTCCCTATGGGCTCCCCGATATCTGGTATAATAGCAGAGTGGAAAATGCGAAACCTTGAAACTTTAATCAATACAAACCTCCATCCCCATATTAAATACTGGTTTCGTTACGTTGATGATGTTTTTGCAATAGTAAATAACAATAGCATAAATAATATCCTCGACGAACTTAACTCACTTGATGAAAATATACAATTTACTATAGAACTTGAGCAGAATAATAGCCTAAATTTCCTTAATGTTAAAGTAATTAGAACCACCCCAGACAATATAGAAACTACCGTTTATCGTAAACCTACCAATAATAATAAAATAGTCAATTACTCCTCAAAAACTACATACAACTACAAAATATCAATCTTACGTTCACACGTCAATAGAGCCCTAGAAATATGCTCCAACCAACAATTACTAAAGGAAGAAATACAATTCATAAAGCAACTTGCACACGAAGCTAATTATCCCAGCAATATCATCCCCCGCCTATTCAGAAATAGAAGAAACTTAACATCATCAACGATGCACAAAAAGAAAAATCCACATTTACTCATCCGATTCCCTACTGTTGTGGTCTCGCTGTAAAAATATCCAACAGGGCACGTAAAATGAACCTCCGTATCCCAATTAAACCCAATAGCAATATATTTAAAAGAATCCGGTCAGATAAAGACAAGATTAACCCTCTAGAAACCGCAGGTATTTATAAAATAAATTTCACATATAGAGATTCCAACCTTCCCGGATACTACATTGGGGTTACAAAAAGAAAAATTAAAAATAGAATTAAAAAACACATAAACGACATAAAATACAATAGACAAAGTACCGCTCTATCCCGCCTAGCCTTAAAGGAAGATATAAATATAGATTTCGTAAATGTCAAGAAAATAGCTAATTACAGTAATCACAATTATGGTTTAAGACGGGAAGCGTTGGAAATAATGACACAAGAGGGAGCTGTCAACAACATGGCGCATGCGCAGATTGAGCAATCGTGGCAGGCCATGATGAAGAAGAAGCGGTGAACGAGCCAAGCAACTCAGTTCTGATGTTGACAGCGGGCTAAGCTGTCAAAAGCGCTCATGGTGCGTGTTTAAATCTTTTTACGGAAATTTTAGGCTTTTAATGTTTTTAACTAATTTTTGGAAGCGTCTATTATGACGTTAATACAGAGCCGGCCTGCGGGGCCCCAAGCGAAGTGCAAGAGCGGGGCCTCTTCTCTATCATGTCTTATGAGATAGCAAAAAAATGGCCCAGGAGCGGGGCCTTAGTCGATCACCTACATTCACACCCCCCTTTGGGCCGGCCCTGGTTAATATTAACTGAAACTCTATTAAATAAAAACTTTAAAAATATGCACACGATTATATATCTCTGATTAAAAAAAAAAAAAGAATGAATGAATAATACAGTATGTTAAAGATGAAGTAAAATCCATTTAAAAATTCGAAAGCTATGTTATCGAGCCGAGCAAGGATTATTTCAGATGGATGATGATTGCTGCAACTAAATTGGCTGAAAATATGCAACTTATATAATCTTAAAATTTTACTTAACATTTTTTCATACATAGTTTCCGATTGAAATAACTCATCCTACACCGCAATTCAGCGGGCT
The DNA here is from genome assembly GCA_038373885.1 of Cheiracanthium punctorium. Taxonomy (NCBI): domain Eukaryota; kingdom Metazoa; phylum Arthropoda; class Arachnida; order Araneae; family Cheiracanthiidae; genus Cheiracanthium; species Cheiracanthium punctorium. Next base: position 58,257 of record JAWZYV010012656.1, on the reverse strand, counting down.
ACAGAAGGACGGATAGAGCAGTTGCGCAATTTCCGGATCAACTGCCGCCTTTCCTCGGTCCGTTGATTTGCCTAGCAATTTATTACGCAACCTGCAACCCAACCTTTCTTCACACATCCGCAGTTCTTTAATACTCGTAATTTTCTAATGTTCGGAGCATGAATTCCTCAGAATGCCTGTGTGTTGCATCCTAAAATTTGCATCAGAGATTGTATGTCTTGTGAGCTATATCTGTACCAAATTTCATTCAAATCTGTGATTCCAAGGTCGCGCCCTCTCCTTGTTAGTGTAAGTGTGCTATACTTGACAGTGTATTTGATAATTAAAAGCATTGCTTGAATGCATAATTCTTTTTTAGAAAATAAAAATAATTGCAATGGAATATAAAAACAAATCTTATAAAGTCATACGAGGGCATCATTCAAAATTTGATATAAGACCCATATTTAAAAGTCGTATAGCTATAAAGTAAAATGATGCATCACAAACTGTTAATCCATTAAGGAATTTTGTATGGAGATATTGTATATAATGTATGGAGATATTGTATATACAGATATTGTGTATATACAAATATACACAACCTGTATATTTTTAAGTGTTTGTTTGAATTTTCAAGCCCATTGGTTTAATGGTATGAATTTTATTACATTTCTGAATGAAATAATTTCCTTTTTTTTAGCACCAGAGTGCTATTAATTTCAACCTTGCTTTTTGTGTAGACACGATTTTGGTACAATTTTTGCGTCGAGTCACTTTTGAAACGTGTTTGCCAGATAACGTGGAGGGGGGGGGGGCATTAATTAAATGTTGAAAGTCGCACAAGGTTTGCAATTTTTGATAAATGATCGCTAAACTGGGTGCCAAAATGCGACAATTTATTATAAATATATTTTGAGTATAGTTAAAAAGCGCCTGGCGAATATTGTAAAATAGTTTAAATTAAAATATAGATTTTAATTCCGAATTTAATATAGATTTTAAAGATAGATTTTTATATTAATTTATTTAAATATAGATTTTAACTCCGAAGAAGTGTCTTATAGAATAGTGAAAACAAATACGGTACACATCATAGATTATGATACTTTCCGAATGGTATTTATAAAGGTGAAGTGTAGTTTGACTATGCCTGGCGAAAATTGTTAAACAGTTTTGGTAGGCGATTTTAATACCGATTTCTCTTCCGAAGAAGTGTTTTATGGAACAAAGAAGGAAAACACGATACACTCTTGGATTATGATGCTCATTTCAAACAGTATTTAAAATGCCTACGAGATATATTTGGAATATGCCTATAGTTCCAATATGCCTGGTGAAGATTTTAAAACAGTATCAATAGGCGTAGGTGAAGATAGATTTGGATTCCAAAAATGTGCTTTATGGTTCAAGAAAGAGGTGATTCCTATTTTAACGCCCTTACTTTCGCCAACCTAAAAATTCCCCGCCCTTTGGCAAGCTTGGAAGTCATGGGTCTCTAGGAGTTATGCACAAGTTTCAATGCTCCCTAAACAACTACATGAAAACTAAAGTGAACAAATTAGTGATAAACACACTAGTTAAGGAATTTGAAAACAATTATTAAAACTACATTAATTGGCAACCCAAATTAAATAAAAATGTAACGGAATGCTGTACTTACAGGTTGTTTCAAATCGCCATTTTAATTCTAAATTACGATTGCTACATAAATACAAAAAATCATCATGGTTACTCTATATGTTTAATGATCGCCACCTTGGCGAGAGTTGGGATGTTAAAGTAGAAATGAACCCAAGAAAGACGAACACAGCACACTCATGGATTATGATGCACATCCGAAACAATATTTAAAACTGTGAAGTATAGTTGCAATATACTTGGCGAAGATTGTAAAATTGTTTTAGTAGGCGATTGTAAGATAGATTTCGATTCCAAAGATGGTTTTCATAAAATAAGGAAGAAAAATACTGCTCACTCATGAACAATGATACACTTTCCAACCTTATGGAATAAGGAAGAAAATAGGGACAACGCATAAATTATGATACGCTTTTAATATATAGCACTTTGGTGCGTATTTAAAATCTGAAAAGGTTTCAGATTTTCTTCATTTTTTTTTTTTTTTCCCTGTAGTAATGACAGCAAAAGTTCTGTTTTGGAATGACTTGACCTGGAATCATTACTACGGAAATCTTTGAGCTTTTATTACTTAACTATTGATACCCATAGAAAGATTTCTATACCAAAAATTTCTTAAAAGTGGTATTTGTTGTGACATTTTAGTGATTTGTAAATGTTTACGCATGTTTGGTTTAGGAATGATAATAGGTTTTAACATAATATTCTGCAAGATATTTTTGTGCAGGGGGACCCAACAAGTATCTGTGCCCCCAAATGTGTAGATCAGTCCCTGGTCATTAGAGAGCTTTTGTTCTATGGGTGAGGATTGAATGGTACACAGTATTTTGACATTATAAGAGAGTTGTTTCTCAGAGTACTTTGACATAATAAGAGTTTCTATAACCAAGTTAAACTGTATTTGTAGCTATATGTAAATTATGTTTCGGGTGTGCCGCTGAATGTTAATCTACAAATTCATAATATCACAGTCTTTAAAAGGTATATTGTAAGAATATTAACATACTGTGTTTATGTATGTTTTATTTAATATATTTTCTTACATTTGTTGCTTAATGTTCTTTTTTCTCTCTCCCTTCCAGTTTACAAGAGGAGCTTGAATAGCGATAGTAAAGAATTATTTGTGGAATTTGCTGGAAACAAAGTGAATGAATTTAAAATTATCAATATTGATGATGCAATACCGGGCGAAAATCCATCAGAAAGCTCTTAATTCTTTTTGAATTACTTGTTTTTCTCCAGATCATGAACATGTTAAGCACCATGTATTTGTAATAGCCTTGCTTTATTCAAAATTATAAGCTAAGTGCATAACAGTAAATAATAGATCATCGGAGAAAAATATCACTAGAGCTGATTTCAGAAAATATGTAATCAGTGTCTACATTAAATTAGACATAGTATGTAGTGTTTTTGTACATTTTGAAGTAACATGCATTGAAATGAAAATTTTTTCTTCATCTGTTAAAAAAAAAGAACTATTTTATTCAGCTCTTTACATTGATTGTTTAATTTTTTTTTCTTTTTGCTACTTAATATTAGTTTTCTTTGTATTTAAATGTTTTTTCATCATGATGAGTAAAGCATTTTTGTTTTCCTGTATATATATATATATATTTCCTGTTTATTTCATTATAATGTTTGTTTTGAATAGTATATTATGAACAAGAATCTTGAAGTGAAGCCATTCCTTTTTGTTTTAATTTAGTTAGTCATGGCTGTAAATAATATGTGAGCTCTTATATAATCTTATAGTATTTTATTTTAATTACCCATTCCAGTTTTATGCTAAGTTTTTTTCTCAGAAGAAGCTTTTGTAACATTGTTCAGTCTAATTGTAGCATAATAATTTTTATTTTAAGATTATCTCCCATAAGTAAAATGTAAATCAATTGTGAATTTTATGAAATGTGGAATTATCTGTACTTGTTCAGTGTTTGTGTCAGTGCTGGGGAAATGCTCTTTAATTCTTTAATGTCTTAATTATAATGTAAATTCTTATATTATGGATGAATATCTTTTCGATTTATGCATAATATTGATGTATTATGTATTCTGAACTTTTCAGTAAAGCTTTAAATAATACATGGCAGCCTTGGTTTGTGACATATTTTCATTTTGCCATGATCTAAAAAACTTTATAAGCCATAGCATTTTCAAACCAATTTTTAAACCTAATTTTTGTTCTCAACTCTAGTTATTAATCAAAACCTAATTGTTTTTCTGTATTTGAAAAATGTGTTTTATGATGAAGTAATGAATTTACTTGCTTGTAGATGTTTTCCAATCAAATCAAATATGTGTTAATCTTTGTATTTGAAAATTGAAGATAGCAGGTTTATGTGTATGGGATAATATATTACACAGAAGTTAAACATTTATTTCAGTTGAATGTATATAAATATAATTAAAGCTCGGTGCTAGTCATAATAGATTGGAATAGTTCTTAATTCAGTAAGAACACTCAAAAATATGGTGTTTAAAGGTTTAAATTAATGAAGAACTTTGTATATAACATGTAATATTTTTTATTATTTATATGTGTGTGTTATTTACAAAATTCTCTTAATTTTTTTTTCATTTTTGTGTGCTGCATTTATATGTGTAGTTATTTGTATTTATTTAAGTCAAGAAGTCTTTTTGAATATATTATCTGGTATATTCTTTAAATTTTTACCCTGTCCTTTCTTCATCAAAAAACAATATGAAAAGTAAAAACATAAATTTGTTGCGGTGCAATATCTGATGTTAGTTTTGTACATATTGTAAACATTAAAGAGTAACTTAAATATCTAATATGTTGATCTAAATATGTAAAATGCATGAACATAAATACAATCTTATTATTTATAACCATTGAGTTATAAATGCAGGGTTTAGTAAAAATAATGTGATGTACTGCATATGAAATGTATCAAAACTATTGAAAGTAAAATTTAGAACATTTTTGTTGCATATGTTTATTTCTTTTAGTTGTCAGAATAAATGTAATGTTTATTATTGGGGCATTTATTTACTTTAAAAGACCATCCAATTATATTAGTTGCATTTTTAAAAAATCAAAACCATTTTTTAATTATTTAAAACTGATGAATAGTATCACTTTAAATTGTGTAAAATGCTAGATTAAATTTTACTATGACAACTTTTTACTGTGTCTTAATTTTTTAGTAGTAGCTGAATGGCACAAATTCAATTAGAAAAATACTTAAGAATTAACATTTACTTAGCACTTTCACATGTCATTTGTATTTACATTAAAGAATAAGACAAATTTCTCTTAAAACTTACAGAAATTGCAGGTTTGTTGCAAAAACAATGTGAAAGCTGTTTATATGTGCTAAAGTTTAAAAGAACATATATAGAGAAACAAGATAAGAGTTCATGTCCAGATGCAGGATTGGAGAATTTTTAGATATTGTTTCAATTAGAAAATGTTTCTGTTAATGGAAAGATGTTTCTTGTGTCTGACAGCTTGGCCTTTTGGTAATTTCTTTCAAATGCAGTACTTGCTCTAAGCGTTGGATTTTAGTTGCACATCTGTTTCCACAATGATCTGGTAATCTTTTAGCTTTCCTGAGGAATTTTTCCATAAATTCTGCACATAAAGACAAAATAAATGAAAATTTAATATGCACTAATTATTTAGTAAATTATAAGATGCTTTGATACTTACTAAAGCAATGAGCTTTTTTAATGACATGATTGTCTCATGAAAGAGGTTTTATTTCTATTCAGTGCCTCAAATATACAACACTGTTTTTTATTAGTTAAAAAAAAGTCTCCGAAAAATTGATGCAATTATGAGTAAATAGAGTCAAAATAAATTAAGAAGGAAATGTTGCAAATTCCATGCACCATGTAGTCAATATCTTTAATTCTCTGAAAAACTTCAAATAAAAAGTTGAACAGTCTTTAAGATATATATATATATATGTAGTATACTTTGGGAAAACTACTTTTTAACTTCAGAATGTATTAAGTTTTATAAAAGAAATTATGTTTGATTAAAAAGCTTTTTAGATTAAGCTCAAAAATTGTTCAATATCAATTGAAGCATAAAAGTTACAATCATTCGTGGTTTTCTACTGCTTTCATTTCTTGCATAGATTTTGTTAACAATGTAACATTTTATGCAGCATTTAACTTCTACTGATAAGATAAAATTATTGAATATAGCATAAAAGTTTGTTTGGATCATAATGTATCAGTTGAATAAGAGGAAATGACAATTTTGAAAGTAATATCTAGAAATGTCACAAATAGTGATTTGGCCAAAAGCTCAGGCCGAATACTGAATATTCGGCACATAGTTTAGCCCGAATACCGATTACTCAGTGGTTGAATATTAAATTTTTTAAAATTTCATTTTAATTGTAAGTAGAATGTCGCTTTTTGCATTTGTAATTAAACACTAAATAAAGACTAATTAAAATTCATTTTATATTATTTGTAAGTGCTTGAAAACATAATAGTATATTATCTGTAAAACTAAAAAATCTTGGTCATGAAGAAATCTTTTACATAACTTAAACACTAATAGCAGCATGATTATATTTTGAGATATTCATAGTTTAATAAATATGCTATGGTAAATACTATTAATCTGGGAACTATACATAATCACATCATGCTTTGGGTTTTACTGCCTCTGGGCAAACACATATCGCAGCTTTTCAAAATTATGTTTGTAATTGAGGATCTGAAAAGATTCCTCCTACCCCCACCCCATAAAGAAGGTAGAAGACCAAGTCAAGTAGTGTTACCAAGTAGAAAACTCTCTGTAATATTATTAAATACATTAGATTATGTTTCATTCAGGTTAAAATTCAATGACTCAAGATATTTTATAATATGAAATTAACATTTTGAAGTATAACTAAGCAATATTATTTGTAAATACATTTAAAAATATTTTTTCTTTGTTCTGAAATTATTCAGCTGAATCTTTAGCAATATTCGGCAAAACAGCTGAATACTGAATAGTGGCCGAATACTCATTACATTCCTAGTAATATCCCAATGCTTTTAGAAATGTCTGAAATATAGTATTTTGCAGGGATCCATAACTTAATGTAATGCACGTTATAACCAATTCGATATTCGTTACAAATCATAACGTTATTCGCACGTTAACTTTCAATCGTTCTTTATGAAATAAACTCCAATCAATAATGTTAATGCTTTGAGAAATCAGTATTTGGTTCCTTGACCTAAGACTGCTGGTGAAATAACCTTAATTTTAATAATGTTTTCAATGTATACTTATTATAAAGTTATTCTTTTCTGTGCTATACTTAATAACTGTAAGAATTGTAACAGAATGCATTCAGTTACTCATGTTAACCCTTTAGCTGTTAACGTTAAGCTCACATAACAATTTGATAATGATACAATATCAATTAGTTATAGAATATAACTTTTCGTTGAATAACAATTTAAGTACGGTATGAGACCATAACGCTAAATGAACAGAACAATACTTTCATACCATTATAACTCAATAACTAAATGCCATTGATATTGAAACAATTCATTACAAAATACAGTTGAAGATCGTTATAATCCAAACCTCAAAACGCAAGGTTTTGCATTATATGGATCATTCACTTATTATTAAACTTCCCTAGTAAACACATTAAAATATAGCTGGAACACTTAAATATAATGCTTAAAACTTTTTTTAAATACAAATACTATAAAAAACAAAAAAATGGAATTTATTTATTTACAGAAAAAATAAATAAATTGAACTCGCCAAAAGCATTAAAGTTTAATTTGTTAAACAATATGTTACTTTTGATTTGTTTTAGAATTTGCAATCTCTCAACAAATAACTTTTCTTGCAGCCTTTGAACAGGTAATAATTTTACTTTGGTTATACAGTCTTGTGTTTCTAGGAATTAAAAATATTGATCTCTTATGGAAATTTCTTCAGATTCTGAAAGTTTTTCAACTTTCTCTCCAGCATTTGGTTCTGTTTCAGAATTGTTTTCCTCTTGTTTTGAAACAGAGGAAATTATTTCAGCACTGGTCAAATGATTAACAATTTGTGACTTATCATCCATTACCAAATATTCAAAAATGTTTTCTTCATGCAGGTTTGCAAACTGAGTACATTTGTGCATGCATTTTGTTACATGCATTTTGTGCACAATGCATTTGTTCAGTAGTTTTCATTTTAACTAATGATGGCTTAAATCCAGGTCCAAAATTTAGTTTTAAAATAGTGTTACATTGAGAACTCTCCCTCCCCTACTTCTCATAGACTGTTTAAAAGTATTTTACTGTCAATATTGAGACAAGCATATCGTCGGGCGGGTGCGCGTGCCCCCCTTCCCCCAACTTTGTTTAGAAAACCATTCATTTTAAAACCTTTCTTCTTGCCAAAATTAAAGAAACATGGCTATTTTTATTTTAGAATATGCTATGTGCTTTCCCTCACCCACACGCATACACATAAAAAAAAACATTTTGGTGATGCTGCGTATGATTTAGGAAGCCAAGTAACGGCATACGATTTAATATAAAACAAATCAATGTTTTTAATTTACAAAGAGAAATATAACTAAATAAATAAACGTCTGTTTGGGAAGTTAATGGTAGAGGAGGGAGAAAGAGAGTGGTTCTGTAGTGGAGGGTAAAAGGGAGAGGTTCCTTGTTTTTTTAAAGTAAACATTGCTTCCTCTTCTACCCAGCCGGCCAGCTGTTATGCTGATAATGCATAATGCATGCATGGGAGAATAATTGTTTATTTTAAGCTTGGCATGTTGTGGGATTTATCTAATGTCTCAAAATTAATTCACTAGGAAAGCAATTAAAAAAAAAAGCAGATCGTAGAAATTTCTTAATTGTGATTTTCTCTGTTTACATCCGCAGTGTTAATGCGGTTTATGGAGAATTGCGGTATATCGATCTTCTACTGTATAACAAATCGTTCTAATATATTTAAATACGGTATAAGATCTAACTGTTCGAGTAACCTAAAAATTTGATTTGAAGTAAAAGTATTGAGTGGGTTGACCCCTGGACTTGTGTTCCATACTTTAAACACAGGACACATGCAGAGACCGCTTTCCAGCAGGGCCTTCAGGGCAAGGGCCCGGGCCCCAACAATAAGGGGCCTTCCCAAATAACTCTATTTTTAAAATTTGCACAGTTTGAATTTAATTGTAAATGAAAGACAGCTAATTTAATTTTATGAAAAATAACTAATAATAATTACTCTGTTACTATTTCATAATACTATAATTATATCCACACCTTTTTTTTAGCTAAACGGTATAATCTTTGGCAATTATTCAGCACAAACATCATATAGGCATGTATGTATAGTAGTATGCATTCTATGTAGTGTGATGTATGCTGATCATGAGAAAACCATAGAGCTGATTTTCAATTTGAACATATAAAATTGAATAGCTTCCTAAGTTGAGCAAAGTTAAGATCTATCCTATTATAATCAAATTCTCTGATATAAACATAGGAAAATAAATAAAAAAATATTGTTTACATGCTACTGAAAAACACTGAATAAAATTTATGATTGAAAATTAAAGAATATAATTCAAATATCATTATCCTACACAATATTATTATTATCAAATTATTTGCATTTCATTTTGCATCTTAATTAAATAATCATTTTAATGCTGTTGTAACATTCTTCTAGGTATGGTATGATATGTAAGTTGCTTTGTAGGGTATAAGAAAGTTTTTGTAAGAAGGGGGCCCCCAGTGAAACTTTTTCCTGGGCCCCCATCTCTACAAATGAATCCCTGGACACATCTGGAAGGGTCTACCGGGAGTTGCAAGGCTGATCCAGAAAAAATACTGGAGGTGGCTCAAAACATTTGGCTCATTTTTCTGGTAAATTAACTTGTATTCACAAACTATAGTCATGTGCAGAAGCTTAAGACCAGTTGCCGTTTTCCTGTATTTTAACATGTGTCATTTTTGCTCATGATTGTGTCATGTCATGCATTTATTGCATCAGACACTTTCTACTGCTATAAATAAACATGCCTGTCTCGTTTATCACTACTTTGTTATTGGATTTTGCATACACAGTGCTCTTATATAATTGTAATGGGTAAAAATCCTTCACCTTGTTGAAAAACGGCAAAAATAGTGGCCCTGCATGAAGTTGGCTTTACTGAATGTGAAATAAGTTTGAAGTTAAATGTCAGCAAAACAGGTATGCCTCAATGTATCAGTAAATTTAAAATTTCAGGAAATTATACAGAACTTAGGAGAAGCGGTCGGCCAAGAATAATTAGTGCACATGATGATCATGTGATAAGAAGGCTGGTCACTCGATCTCCCACAACCTCCTGCATTAAAATTAGAGCTGCTCTGACTGCAAAGGGTACCTATGTTAGTTGGAGTACTATTTCAAGGCGTTTGACTAAAGATTTTGGTTTATCCTATAAACCTGCAAGGAAACCTCAACTTACTCAAAGTATGAAAAAGAAAGGACTGACTTTTGCCAGACAATATCAGAATTGGAACGAACAACAGTGGAGTACAGTGTTATTTTCCGATGAGTCAAGTGTGTGGCAATTTTCTGCACATGCTAAATGTATTCGCCACCCATTTGGAAAAAGATATGATGACAGATATATGATTCCAACAGTGAAACACCCTCCAAGCGAGATAATATGGGGTGCAATGTCTGCGTCTGGTACTGCTGCTCCGTATTTCCTGTCACTAGTTGCATAGCCAGAAATTTTTCATGGGGGGGGGGGGTGTTAGAACTACTGCAACTCACATATACGTATACGTGTGTGTTAAGGGCGTGAAGAATATACATTTTGTATGGCAAAGAATTCCTCTTGGGGGGGTTATGACCCCCTATCCCCCCTCTTGGACATGCCACTGCTTGCTACCTAAAACCACGATGAGCAGCAGTCGGTACCTTAATTTGTTAGATGACAAGTTGTAGCTTCACATGGATGTTCACAGATGTTCAGTTCTCATGCATGATGGGGCTCCGTGTCACAGGGCAAAGATTGTTAAGGACTATCTGACAGCTACTTAAATCTAAGTGCTTCATTGGCCAGGTAGCAGCCCAGATTTGAATCCCATTGAGAATCTGCGGTGTATTGTGAAAAATAAAGTCACAGAGAAGCTCCCATCCAGTGCTACAGAACTTTGTTGAAGCAATAAAGCATGTGTGGTGTACAGAGATTTCTCAAGCTTACTGCCAGTCTCTTGTTCATTGCATGTCTAAAAGGATTGCAGCAGTGATAAAAAATAAAGGAGGTCCGACAAAATACTGACTGTACTTCAATAACCTTGTAAGTCTATTTTGTTCATTTATAACAGATGTTTTTGCTGCAGAATTCCATTAAATCTGATTTTTCTATGTGTGGTCTTTAACTTTTGCACACGGCTGTAAGTCAATATTCTGTATTGTAGTTATGAGGTGGCATGTGTCCCTCTGCCCCACCCCTCTGGATCTGACAATGTATATTGAAGAGGAAATCTTTTTTTTTTAGCTGGGGTAGTTTTAGGAGCGATGGGTAAACAAACAGTGTTGCTCGAGATTGAAAGAGGTGGAATCGATGCTTATCTAAAATGCGGTAAATTTGTTTCTGAAATTTGTAAATTACTTTAACCAGGTATGGGCAACCTTTGGAAAGTTGCGGGCAAAACTTTAGTATGTTAACGAAGTATAGAGACAGTGGTGGGAAAAACTACTTTTTTTTGTAGCGAACTACAACTACCGCTACTTTTCGAAAAATGTAGCTAACTACAACTACTTTTTGAAAAATGTAGTTAGCTACATTTATCATAGAGGTATTAAAACTACTTTTGAAATGTAGTCGCTACTTTTTCGCTTTTTTTAGGAGACAAATTTTGCTAACAGATTCAGTTTGCATTACATTCATATTTAAGGATATTTATATCCTAATTAGAGAAAACTATTGATATCTTAATTAGAAAAAAACTATTGCACTAATAAACAACTACCAAGGGAGTGTTTGAGGAGGGTGGCGGGCCCCCCCCCTCAAGAAATGTAAAGCAATTATTAAAAAGGTGCTATTTTGAAGCATTTCTTTTAACTTTAGAACAATAAAGTTTAAAATACTGAATCGTCCCCCTCCCCTCGAAATGGAAGCCTATATATACCCTACTGACAACTACTGCTAATTATTGAAGTATTGTTGAAACTAATTCAGTTTTAATACCCCTATGATAAAAATAAATTGGGAAAGTGAGATCTGAAAGCATGAGAACCAAAAAAGTTAAAAAAAATAAATAAATAAAAAATAATTGGATGTCTGAATGGGAAACTCGGTCAAAGCTCGTTTAACTGAGAGATTTTTTTTTTTAAATACGTTTCTACCTTAATTTAAAAAAAAATATTTTATCCACTTAATTGCATCTACAAAATAATACCTTATTTCTAATATAAATAGAATTAAAAATATATATAAATACAGCAGGGTGATTACATACTTTACAAGGTGATTACATACTTTTTGTGTCTTTTTTTTTTCTACATGAAAGCGAACAAGTTAAATATGGGTTCTTTGATAGCTATCGCAAGCGCAAAGCAAAGCTGTACCCAGACAGTGCATTCTAACACCCCCGTCCTCGGAAGCAACATTGGCCATTCCAGGGGAGTCTCCTCCGTTGGATGATGGGAGACAGATAAAACACGGGTTTAATATTGGGTAATACCTCACATTTTTAAATTTAAGTTTTCTCAGGAAGAGACGTTCTGCTGTTTCAGCCTTGGACTAAATAATGCTATGCTCTCTCCCTGATTAACATTCAAGTGATGTTGAGAGGGCTTTCCTTTTCGGTGGCGTTATTGCACCGTTTCGAGTCCCTCAACCCCCCCCCCTCCCTTGTCAAAATTTTTTAAACAAAATACCCATAAATTTTCACATAAATATTACGCATTTTAACACAAAGTTATGTCTATAACCCCCCCCCCCCCTTGAAGGAAGTCTTCATACGCCACTGGTGGGACTAGTGTATAAAGGAACGATTCAATAATTGAGGGTGTCATTGTGTCAAGAAGGAAGATCACGTAACGGCTTGCCAAATTAATTTAGTTCCTATGTTTTGGTAAGAGCACAACGTTGTACTTGTATATTTAAATTAACGACATTTCATTTTAAAAGCTAATGATTTATTTATTTGCGAAGGGAGGACAGCTTACGTCACTAAATGTGTCGTTTAGAGCTACGTATGTAATAATTTTGCCATACAGAATGTATATTCTGGGGGGGGGGGGGCTGAGACAGCCTTACTATTTTTTGACGTATATTGATAGTTGAATGTTTGAAGAAAGTGACATAGCAAAACTTTTTAATTAACACATATTTTAACTAATCTAAATATTTCATTAAAAATAAAGAATATCTGCTTTTTTTTCTTTGAGATATGAAGGATATTTAAAAAACATGTTTTGGCTCCCTCCACTCCCCCATAAGGGCGACAAAAAAATCCTAATATTTTTTAGACGTTCTTGTTTATTACATTTTAAAGCAAAATAAAAATAAAAATCTTACACTTCATTGGTTTTTCTTTGTTTTGCCAACTTGCTATCCCCTCCCTCTCCTAAAATTTCTTTTTAGATATTCTTTTTTGTTGTATTTTAAAATAAAATCATATGAATGTTCTTTTTTTTTAATACAAAGGATATGTTAAATATATATGTAAAAAACATTTTGCCCCCCCCCCTAGTGCAGCATCCCTTGAGGAGGCAATTTTTAAAAAATCCTTAAATTTTTCTTTAGGTTTTCCGTTTTGTTACATTTTAAAACAAAAAATCTTAATATCTGTTTTTTCCCCTGTAAGATATGAAGGATATGTGAAAAACTCATTTTGACCCCACCCCCTCAAGGTGAATTTCGAAGAATCGCCCAATTTTTTTTCCGTTTTTCCAGTTTTTTTATATTTTCAAACAAAAATCCTGTGAATGTCTGTTTTTTTAATTTGAGATATGAAATCAATATTAAAAATTTGTGAAATACCCGTTTTACCTCCTGTCCCCCTTTGGGAAAAGGCCGATTTTCAAAAAATCATTAAATTTGTATTTAGATAATCCGGTTACTTATATTTTAAAGCAAAACTCGTATTCTTATTTGTTGCTGTTTTCTTTGAGATTGTAAAATACTATAACTATTACAAAAATAAACTTTCACTTTCATCGAGATTCGTGTGTGTGTTGGGGGGGGGGGGGAATCACGCATGAAACTAATTTTTCTAATATCTTGCATACTGTTCAATTATTTTTGGTTTTATATTACATTTAAGAAAGAGAAAAAAATATACACATAAGTTAAACATACCTTCGGTTCTTTGATTTAGGCCCATTTTGGTAATTGTATTCATTAAATAAAATTTAAACATAAAATTAAACATACATAAAATATAGAAACTTAAACACTATTCACAAAATTATATATTTACAAGTCACATTAACCTAGTTAAAATGAAAATTTGAACGCAACGTAACTCCCCCCCCCCCCCAAAAAAAAAAGACAACAATAAATGGGTGAGCAGTTCACGTTTGAGAACGAATTTAGAAAATGCTTAAACCAACAAAGTAGACAATTCATTATAGGTTCAGGTTCAAGGGGTATAATTGGAGTTTTTCTTCCTTTTCATTGCTTTCTCAGTAATTTTCTGGGCTGGTGTAAACCAGGAAGTTGTAAAACGAAGCTGTATTGCCCCCTGCAAGTCCTTCCCACAGAATTCAAGAAACCCCTCTCACACAATTCCTTTGAATTCTGTGAGAGGGGATGGGGGGGGGGCGCTCGCTAATTGCGAGGACTGACTATATATCATTCCAGCTTTGGAAGGATATCGAGTTCACGGAATGCTGGACACTCAACAGTGGGCAAGTGGACACTACACTGTATTTAGGGGTGCAAAAAAAAGAAGAAAAAAGAAAATTAATGATGTCACAAAAGCATGCTATTTAAAGATATGTAAAATTCCTTTTCAAAAGCAAAAAATGCTCACTTTTATGCACAGAAATAGATATTTCAAAAACTCAAACCTTACATACATTATTTTTCAAAATAAATCAATTTTTATGGTCTAAACTTGATTCATCTGGGAAGTGCACATGCCCCCTCTGGATCCGCCAACTGGCCTTGGCTTAGTATGAAGTTAAATGCAGCTACTTTTTCTTTTACACTCTCAGTCAGACTAGAGACATCAATGCAAATGCAAGCTGTTCTGATTCTGATTTCTCTCTGGCGTTCCCAGATTATCACACTGACAAGCGGGGGGGGGGGGGGGATAGCCCGCGTCCCCAAATATCCCAATAATATAGATTAAAAATTCATATATACTGAAATAATAATAATAATAATCAAAATAAAACAATTTCCTCTGTAACAGTTATTGTTGTATTGTTGTCCATCACTAGATCAACTGGGAGACATTTTTTGAATGGTGAACACGATTTGATCAAAGTACAGTAAATTGAAATGTCATTTTTTACCCCGAGTACCAGTGCCTTGTGTTTTATGTTTTAAAGAAGAAAGAAAATTACAAATTTTTTGTCGGTCCAGGAAAATTTTCTAGCACGCTAAACTTGAGCGCCTTGTAGAAATAAACATCCCGGTGGATTTAGACAGTGCCGGGTTTAGAGGTGTGGACGCCCTGTGGCAACAAAGGAGTGGTAGCCCTTAATTATTTCTCAAACAAGTTAAGAATTTCTTTTGAAGACAACTGTGGCGAAGTGGGTTCGCCGTTAACTCATAGCCTAGAAGTCCAGGATTGGATTTCCGAGTTCGATATTCGTTAGGAAATTTTATGTAAAGATGTCTATTGTGGGGGGGCCTCCTCTCTTGTGGAGGACCTGGAGCTGCAGCTCCGGTTGCCCTCCCCTAAATCCGGCCCTCATCCCAGACTTAATGTCCATAATGTTAATAATACAAATGGATAAAATATTAAAATAAAAATTATTCTTGGTTATATAATCTTGCTCAAGTATATGTACGTAATTTTTTTAAATTCAATGTTGGAAGTTTTGAAAATGTTTTATGTTGCAAAAACGCAATAGCGGTCAAAAATATGCAGACCCTGATCATACTTAGATGGGGCCCCGGGGCAAGAGGTTATTTTGGGCCTTTGCACTATTACAGGCATTTAACTTATTTTTGATTGTTTTCTATTTTCCCAGCATAAAAATAAAACATTTTTAAATAATTTTAAAATTGAATTAAAAATTACCCATGTATTTATACTCATTTAGAACAAGACTATGCATTTAAAATTGATTTTAATATTTTTTTAATTCATTTATATTATTAGCGTATGTGTGCGCCAAGTTCCACCTGCCAGAAAATTTTCTTTTCTACATCATAATATATATATATATATATAAAATGCTAAATAATGGATATTTTATGATAAGTACATATGCTCATAAGTTTTCAAAAACGCCTTTAATTTCTATTTTATTAATCTAATCTTACAAACCATTATCATTGAGTTAGAAGAACGGAAAATATAAGTCCGGGCTATTGCCCGCGCGTCCGTGTGATAATGAGACTCTGAAAATATCAGGTTGTAACGAAAGTTTTCCGCCATATCTGCCTGAAAAACTAACTTCTAACTCTTTAGATAACTGATTTTGAACTTTCGGTACCAAACCTGCACAGTGTCACATGATACAACAATAGTACTTAAAGCTGTACTCATAATTTGTTGATATTATGTAGCTGACTTTTTGCAACACAAATGGAAGTAAATGATGGTTCTAATCGTCTAGAGTGATAGTTCCATTTGGGACACCTTATACTTAATGATAACTATATTTTTTACAGATTTCACAAACAGTGTTATAAAGTAAGCCTCTTTCTTTCAAATGCCCAAAATCGTTTGACAAAATATGAGCAAATACGCCAACGCGAACTGTGTGCTGACGATGTTTGCGGTGGCGGGAAACTTTCGTTACAACCTAATACTATGTTAAAATGCTTGCTATGGTATAGTAAAGGGGGCCCCGAAGCAGTGGCGCACCCAACATTTTAGTTTAGGAGGGGCTAAGACTACAAATATTGATGAACTTGGTTATAGTGACCTCGATTATAGTAATAATTCCCTTATAACGTCAAAATATTCTGTATCACACGCCCATAGAACACAAGGCCACTATCAGCGTAACTCGTTATAGAGTCATAAATAAATACCTGACTTTTTCACTGACGTTGTAATAGAGTTTAACTGCATTTCATACACTGACTGTAAGTATTTACTTAAAAACCAACGTCTCTTTTTTTTCTTTGGTAAAAAAAATATTTTAGAAATAGTTAAGATAATTTTTAATAATAAAATGCTTTAATTCATTAATGACATTTTCAATTTTTAAAGGTTTTCAGATCTAACTCTCCAGTTTTAGGGGAGCTTTAGCCCCCATAGCCCCTACGTGGATGCGCCTTTGCCTACAAGTAACCCAGTACCCCGAGGCCCCATCTAAATATGATCAGCTTTGGATTCTCTTTCCTTCTTTTTTTGTCCCCTTTATAGCAGATTGGTGAGTCTACAAATAATACTGAGAACGATAAAAAGAAAAAAGACGTACAAGGTCAGGCTTCAGGCAGGAAAAAAAAAAAATAACCTCCCCCCCTCACTCGTGTGCAAAGACATTAAAATATACTCGTAGACTAGACACCCCTATGCTTTCGCTGTTATCAAAATGATCGGGAGCTGGTAGGAGTGGCGATGAGTCGCACGTGGTCCCGAATAAGGCGATTGGCGAATTCACCCCTCTTCCTTCTGGGGGGTCAAACTGCCGCGCGTTCCCCTTTCTCCTGCTCCTAAGCGAAGATCTCTCGGAATCTTTTGTTCATGAATACAATGTCATGTTGCAATAGTAATAAAGACTCATTATGTCAAATACTATAATAAAAAATAAGGAATTTAAATGAATCCCAAGGTTTTTTTCTTTTTTCGTTCTCTTTTTTATTTTTCAGTTATGTTGTTCATTTCATACTCTTGAATAAATATATATGCTAACTTGGGAAGAAATTTTATTTTTCTGTCCAGTTTGCTGCAGTTACGAGATTTAAAAAGAAATTTTAGTTTTAAATAGAACACGATTTTGTTGAAGAGCTTGAAAAATCGAATGTACTATATATCGCAATATTAGGTAATTTCACAAAATAGTATCAGGAAAGTGTACTTTATCAATGCTGGTGTAGATTTTGATCATTTGTTCATTATTTTTTTTTCTTTTCCTAGAAGTACTTTAAAATTTCCAATGTATCAGATTACTTCATCCAGAAAATTATTTTCCATTTTTTGTATTTCCTTATTGGGGGTGGGGGAGGGTGTCACGAAAAATCCACAAAAATGACTGTTTAAGCTTTTCATCTTTTATATTATTTTTCTTTTACTATGCTTAGCTAATGGCTTTTTTTTAACTTATTTATTTATTTATTTATTTAATGCAGTGTTTGATCGGAACTTGACAAAATCGAATATTAATGGTTTTTGAAACCATGATCATTACTAATCAACACTAATGTGGTAGAGAATTGTCTTACCATTACAAGTTGCTTTTAGTTTCAGTTTAGGTGTATGCGAAACAGTTGAACATGTGCCGAAACATAACATGTGCATTCTGTAACTAATAGAGTGGGGCGATACAAGCATTTTTTTTTTCCTTCAACTCATACTAACGCGGAAAAGTTGTGAATTTAGGTGACGAAAAATATGTGAAAAAAGAAACGAAATTGGTTTATATCTTCTGATTGCACATCTGCTCTAAAATTTGCTGAAATTTTAAAAATTTCACGTTTTTACGTTTATTTTTAACATTTCTAAATTATCATGCTGTATCTAAATGTAATAGCTGAAATTCATATGTGTTCAAACCGCACACAAAAAAGTCTTACTGATTAACATTATTTAAATTTATCATAATCTTCCGGTCGTGCATTACCCCCAAAGTTAATGAGATTAATTTTTTTTTATGTACAATGGTACAATGACTACTTATAACTAATGTATGTGATTATTCGTTGGGTCTGTTTCAAGCATTTGTTCTTTAATTTCTTTACACAGTTTTCTAATATTTACTATACCCATAAGTCTAATTAGTAATTAAATCGCATGTAAAAACCTAGATGCATTGTAAAGCTGCTGATATATTTCATTTCTGAATCGGATAATTTATATATATATATACACCGCTGGCCAAAAGTATTGAAAGTTTCAGAAATCTAACCCTTTTCAAGATTAAGCCCCGTCTCCCCCGTAAAAAATAAAAATAAATATAATATATATTTTTTAATGTCAACATGTTAAATTAGTTACTTCAAAGACAACATAGCATTAAGTCAAAGAACAAAAATAATTATTTAATTTACTAAAAAAATAGCATAAAAATACGTAGGTTATAATAGAAATCCTAATCCATTTGAGTCGCCAAAATAAAATTAAATAAAGAATTAATTTCAAGTTATTCTGCAAAAAGAGGATAATAAATGAATGCAAATAAATTAAAGATCATTTATTAAGTTGCTGAGCAGCCTTGACTTAGATCACAACAGCCACTCTTTTAGATATGGAATCCACAATGTTTTACAACACTTCCTTCGGTGTTTCATGGCGGAAACTTAAATTATAGGCTCCGGAAGCTCTCATTTTGTTTCTTGGTGATATTCAGATGTATTCTTTCCATAATACTACATAAATTCTCAAAAGTATTTAAATCTGGCAAATTTCCTGTCCATTTTTTCTGGGCTTGAAACGATGATTAGATTTCTCGAACTTGCAATACTTTTGGCCAGTGGTGTATATATATATATATATATAATATAAAATAGCTTAACTTACGTAATATGGAATCCCAAGAGAAATATTAATTGAAAGCACTTAATAACAGATATAATACGTAATCATGAAATTATATATATATAAATTAACTCGGCTGTTCGAGCCTCGTCAGGGGGACACCCCCCCCTAATTTTTTAGTTTCATTATTGCCATATTAAAACGATATTAATTAACTATGTCATTTGTTTATTGAGTGATACAGAATTCAGGAGGTTAAGACATTGCACAATTTAAAAAAAAAAAAAAAAAAAAAAAAAAAAAAAAAAAAGGAAAAACAATTTAATACTCAACAATTTTCTTAAGCTGTTGAAATTTCATGATTGTAACCTATTTATAGAAAAATACATGTGAAGCATATTCTACAGCTTACGAAATATTGTAACAATAGATTAAAGCTGTTGTGAACTAATTGTATTATGATTGTAACTTATTTATAGAAAAATAGATGTGATGCATTCTATAGCTTACGAAATATTGTAACAATAGATTAAAGCTGTTGTGAACTAATAGTATTTAAATATATGTAAAATTATATAGCATTTTCGGGACATATTTTTCGGACAATTTTCAATAAAAGGGGTGAGAGATAAAATGACATAGTCATTAATACATATATATATGTACACAGACACACACGTATATATCTGCTTGTTTCTACTTTAAACGAAATGTTAACCGAAGCCGGAAAGTGAGCCGTGACAGTAATTATTCTGCAGTTTAACATGAATCCAACTGAATAGTTACATCTTTTGTCTTCTTAAGTGGAACCTGCTATGACAAATACTAAAGCGCCGTTTTTTACTGTATTCTACAATCCTCTTTTAGTTGAATAACATAATGCAAAACATATGTCAAAGTAGCCGAAAACTTGCTTGTTGAAAAACGCATAAAGGGTACTTGTTTGTGTGTACAAGGGTGAAGAGTAATGTGATAGGTAGTAAGAAAAATTGAAGTAAAGGGTGGTCCATTCTGAAGTGCACATGTACTCGATTTTTCTTAACTGACAGTAACAAGAGACACTATAAAGTTTGAAAAATTATGCTCTATATGTCTTTTGGTTAAATCACCTTTCAAAACAAGATAAATACTTGGTTCAGTCGTTTATTGAACTTAGATATTGTGAGTGTAGTTTGGTATATTTACATAAATTTACATTAATAGGGTTAAACCTGTAATGCAAGTCGTTTATTAATATTTCAGATACACTTTTTATTAAAGTGTAGTTTCCCTTGAAAAACGTATAAACGGTGCTTTGCGTACAATAAAATCGTATCGAAAATGGGCAAAGTAATTTTTAAATACCTACTTTACATTCAAGGCGGGATTTCGTTTATTTTACTGAAAAAAAAAACAAGAACCCAAATTAAAAGCACACTAACCACACCTAAACATGCGTGTTTGTGTGCATTATATGCATACGTATAGATTAGCTACATTTTTTTAAATGTGCCTGTAGTATCTGATCAATTCACCAACTCTTTTCACTAACTATCGTTATTCCTAATATCCCAATTCCTAAAAAAAAGCTTGGGATTCATTTGAACTCCTTATTTTAATTTATGGTAATTGACGTAATGAGGCTTCATTACAGTCGCCGGTGCGCGTACGCCGCTAGTTCTCAGCAACTAGTGGCGTACGAAGCTAGCGTGCTAATCACCATTATATTTTTAAGTAAAAATGGTACATAGCTACTCGGCATATGGATGCAATTCATTATTTGGGAAATGTTCTGGAATAACATTTCACAGGTGTGTGTGTGTGTGTGTTCATTTTTAAAACATACTTTTTATAAAAGAAAACTTTTTAATGCATTCACATTCACTTCATCCACTTAACCTTGGCAATATTTATTTTATGCCAGAGGGTTTGTAGTGCGTAACGTTGACAGTAAATTTTGCTTGCACTAACCCTGGCCAAATATGGCGATAAAGCACAAGTCTAGCCTCTTAGCGCTTTTGAAAGGCACACGTCACACGGTTCATCCCTTCCTCGCATTTCCAACAGGTTTCGAAGGGAGATACGCCCTCTAGTGTCTTCTACTCTATGGTACTTACATGTTTTGAGATTCTCTGCATTCATTTATGCGATTTTACGGTGATGCATGAATGCATGTGTGTGTGAGAGAGTGAATAAGATTAGAGCTGTAACAAACCGTATGTATTCGTTACTGAGATGTGGATAATCACTCAGACTCGAAGTAACGAATTGCTACTTTACGGCTGATATCGTTACTGCGTTCGGATCGAGCAGCTTCGAACTTCGAATACAAGGGGGAAAACGAGTTCCGGTAATCGAGTACTAATATCTTCTGTATATGTATATGTATACTAATATCGAGTACTAATATCTTCTCTATACGTTTTTTTTTGGGGGGGGGTCGGGGGGAGAAAGGGGAGGGGGGTGTTTTTGCAATTGTAGAGCAATATCTATAAGAATAGAAGCACGTTAGTAAGGGGGTGCTCTTGCTTTCTGACATTATTTGTTACTGGATATCGGATCGCGGTTTGAATTGCGTGGGTGCCAATATCAGATTTTTTAGGGGGGGGGGATCGGGGGAGAAAGGGGGGGTGTTTTTAATTGTAGAGCAATATCTATAAGAATAGAAGCACGTTAGTAAGGGGGTGCTCTTGCTTTCTGACATTTTAGTACTAAATAGTGGTGTAATCAGAATTATTTTTCAAGGTGGTCCCGAAGGATTGAGAACTTATTTTTTTTAAATGATTGAGCTAGAACCGAAATATGAGTTATAAATAACAAGTTATTTAAATAAGCCTTAAAAAGTATTTTTATAAAGTAAACGAATTCACGCATTTTTATTATTTAAAATATTATTTGCAAAAAAAAAAAAAAAAAAAAAAAAAAATATTATTATTATTAGGCATGTAAACTTAAAACTCATTTTTTTAAAGTTATCGTTTCGTTTTAAACAAAAATTTCGAAAGGGTACCGGGATTTCTATGCCCACCCCTGGGTACGACACTGGTATTAAAATAATTCAAAAAAGTTCAGTATGTTTTTAAAATGTTGACGTAAGGGGGGAGGGGGGTGACTTGACCCCCATCTTTCAAGAATCCACGCTCAGAAGTAACACTAGGCACAAGATTTCCATTATACTTTTTAAGATGAGAATGAACAGGTTAAACCTGCGTTCAGAATTGAAAAAGGGTAAGGGAGACTTTGGGGGACACATCATGTTTTTGGAAGATTTCTATGGGCGCTATCAGAGTTATTCGGATAATTTAACATTGTATAAAACAATACATTTGTATAAAAACATATATTAATCAGAGAAAATAAGCTAATACAACTCTTACGCTTTAAAGTAAAAAAATAATTTATGATATTTTTATTTGTTTTTAAATTTAAAAAAAAGGAATTGCATGTAGTATTTTAAACATTCGTAATCGTACGTAATGCTATGTACAGTCGCGTAGCCAAGATTTTATTTCAGGAGGGGTGTGTGCGTGTATCAAATTGCTAACTAAGTATCAGTTGTAAATAAATATCACATTGTAAGCTAAGTAAAGGGTCAAATTTAGGAAAGGAGTGCTGCAGACCCCCTCCTCTAGATACGCGCTATAAGACTTGTTTCTCGCGTTCGAACTAGTAACGAAAGTAACGAGTAACGAATACTTAGTAAGCGGTAGTGAGTTTAGAGTAACGAATACATGCGGGTATTAATATTTTCGTTACTTTTACAGCACTAAATTTTACAGCACAAGATTGCCCTTGACGGATGCATTCGGTTGAGCTCAAGTTTGGTGTACAGTCGAACCCGCTTAATGGAATAGTCAATTTTCTATGAAAAGCTATTCTAATAAGCGGGACATTCCTTTATTTGAGATCACACTAACTAATTATTAGGATTTGGTACACTGAAAATGTATATACAAATGAATAAAAATAATCAGAAATATAAAATAATGTGCAGACAAACAATAAAGACCATTAATGAATAAATGGAATGGTCACAGTATACCATATGCAGTACGTACTTTTAACTACTCTTATATATCCATCAGGTCCCTCAATTACATCTATAATTCTCTCAAGAACCCATTTACATCTTGGAAGATTGTCTTCATTTAAAATGAACATCATACTTGTTTTTACATTATTTTTTAACACTTGCCACTTTTGACTTTGTTGGAAGTGACTTAAGTAATCCACATCTAAATTCCATCTTTTCCAAATGATTTGAGATAAAAAGACTTCGTGGGGGTATAGTGGGACAGTGCCCCACTATATATAAACCTATGGCTTGTGGAGGTACAGAAAGAACAAAGACACACAAGGCTATATTTAGTGGAAGGCAACCAGTTCTGTAGCCCCACGGCCCCCCAATAGACATTTTTTACGTAAAATTTCCTATGAACACCGAATAATTAAAAAATAACGACACGATTTTTATTCCCAGGAAATTTTTAACTCAAATCATTTTTAAGATTTCAGATACAAAGCAATTGTTTCTTGCACACATTTCATATACTACTGGCACTGAATGTGATCCGTTGCGAGCCGTGTCGACATTATATTAAGAGTCCAGCACCAGACAACAAATAGAAAGATAGATTTTATTTACTCAAAAAATAATGCCTATCTTCACCGTAAATCGGATCCTGCATCTCTAGGCTATAGTGCGCGAAAAACGTATAAGGACACGCGAAAAATCGCCAAATCTAGAAGCCTTGTTTACAGAATCGTATGCAAATTTTTGCAGCAAAAATAGAAGTAAAACTAAAATATGTCATGCACAAAATAATTAAAATTTTCAATTTGAAATCTGCTAAAATTTAAACCTAAATGAAAACGGAAAAAGTATAAGGACATTTCTTTTTCCCCAGTAAATATTTAAAAATTTGCATATTTGAAAGCATAAAATGAGTTCGATCAAAGATTCATTTGCGAAAATAATTTCCCACTTGGCGACTTTCAGTGTGAATTTTTAAGGATGCCTAAAGGAACTCAACTTTCTGACTCTGAAAAAGGAAAAATTGTTGCTTTTCGAGAATGTGGATTAAGTGGATGGGAAATTTCAAAAAGAATCAAGAGATCTAAAACGGTCGTTTATAATTTTCTAAAAAATCCTGGGATGTATGGTATGAAAAAGCGAACTGGGAGACCAGAAATTCTCACTCGTCAACAAAAAAGGAAGGATTGTAAGGAGAGCTTGCGAGAAAAAAGAAACCGTAAATGAAGTTAGACAAAATTTGAGTTAACCATGCTCAACAAGGACCGTTCCAAGGGCGGCTCCAGCGAGGGGGGCATAGGGGCCATGGCCCCCTCCGAACTTTTTGTTTTTGAGCTTTAGATTCGCATACATTACGATTCCTCATGTTCAATTAGCATTTTAAACAATTTGTAGATTATCTAAAGAGTTCAATGGCCCCCTCCGAAAATTCAGCCTGGAGCCGCCCTTGGACCGTTCAAAATGTTTTGAGTAAACATCCTCAAGTTTCTTATGGGAAATTAGTGTCACGTCCCCCCTCTTACAAATCATTCATAAGAAAAGAAGAGTTGACTTTGCCAAAAAATACATTTCTCTTGGTCAAAAGTGGGCTGATGTAATTTTTTCGGACGAAAAAAAGTTCAATCTTGATGGACCTGATAGTTTTCGTTATTTTTGGTATGATCTGCGAAAGACCAAGGAAGTGTTTTCACGGCGTCAATATGGGGATGGCTCGGTTATGGTACGGGACGCTTTTGAGGCAAATGGAACCATTCCAATTGTATTTATCAACCGTAAAATGAATTCGGACAGGTATGTTGATATGTTAGGAGAAAGTTTGTTACCTGAAGCGCCACTAATTACTTCAGGGGACTATATTTTTCAGCAGGATAATGCTTTGATACACGTTTCTACGAGCGCAAAGCTCTGGTTTGAAGCTAATTCTGTAAATTTACTTGACTAGCCGGCGAGAAGTTCCGATCTTAATCCAATCGAAAACTTATGGGGACTTCTAGCCCGAGAAGTTTATAAAAACGGCACACAGTATCAATGTACACAAGATCTTGTCGTCGCTATCAAAGACGCTTGGGAAAAAATATCTGTGGACATTTTAAAAGATCATTCAGGATCTATGACCTCTCGGCTTATTCAAATGATTGAAAAAAAAGGAAGTTTTCTTGATTATTGAAACATTTTTTAATTATTTTAGAACATGTCCTTATAATTTTTTCCGTATTTCCTTGAATGTTAAATTTTGTAAAATCAATATTTTGAAGCTAAATTTTGTTTTTTATCTGGTATAAGTGTTATCACAAAATTATGCAGCAGAAGTAAGAAATATAAAAATTTCATTTAGGTGAAATGGAAATAAAGAATATTTTCATGCAATTAAATGTTGTCCTTATACTTTATGCAGCAGAAGTAAGAAATATAAAAATTTCATTTAGGTGAAATGGAAATAAAGAATATTTTCATGCAATTAAATGTTGTCCTTATACTTTTTTCGCGCACTGTATGTTACAGTTGAACCCACTTCTCTACACAGGTAGTCGAAAAAATTCTGTAACTTTTGTTTGAAAAATCATTAGAGACCACCACTTCTTTGTAGCCTGAGGGAATTTTACGGTCTTCTGGAAACGCACGGAAACTTTTCGCATTCGAACGATTTCGTTTTGGGTACACAGCCCCTCTTAGATCAATGCTTCAAATAGACGATCATTTTAATGAAAAAAATAATTAATCTTTGTTATCTGGAAAACTATTTTAAACGAATTCGAATCGCAATTTTACCTTGAATGCCTCATAGACCTTTAATTAATAATGACGGCAATATCAATAGCAACAACTAATTTTGTCACGGAAATACTTAACTTTTTTTACTCTTGGAAATAAAATAGAGCTGAAAAAAGCGAAAAATCGCTTAAAAATGAGGGAAAGGGTGCATTTTCAGATATTTCTATATTTTTATATACAATTATGAAAATTTTCAAGCGGATCGTACAAACGGTGTAGATGTTATTAAGCTTTTTGTGCTTAACTTTGTATTCTTTTTGCAGTAATGGCTGTAAAAGTTTTATCTTGGAGCAGGTTGCCCGGGATTGTTAGAGAATCAATGAGTCAGGGATCAGCGTAACTATATAGTAGGATAAAGTTAATTTAAAATATCGAGGGACCTACTCTTTCAGCAGCACCAGTGAGATAGTTACATTAAATGATAATCAAAACCACGGTGTGTAATTTTAAAGAAGATTAGGAATTTCAATGAAGTAAAACATATAATGAAAGATATAATTTACTTACTTGTTCTTGTAGACCCTTGAAGCTTAAACTTGAATGTGCCCATAAGAATTTTAAATTCGTCTTTGGAAAGATGTTGTTCCGAAAAATCTCCAATGTGCCCTTAATTAAAATAAAATTTTAGTTTGTATTATCTAGTATTTAACAAATCATACATTTTATCTTGAAAATATACTTGTATAAGGCAGATGCATATATATATTAAGGCAGCGAATGGGCATTTCTTTGAGACTGCCAACCCCAATCGCTGGGGATCATATACGTATTCTTGAAATGAATCTACGCCCATCAGCATAGCGATGGTTTGGAAGAAACAAATTTTTTCCAGCAAGATAACACTACGCTTCATATAGCTAAAATAATAGAAATATGGCTACGTACGAAGCGTGTACCTGTTTCCGCAGGGCTGCAAGCCAGATCAGCCTGCCAGTAGGAACAGAGGCGTAGCTGGGGTTTTCAGCGCCGGGGAACAACTGAAGATTTTGTGCCCGCTCCGATTTGCCCAAATGCAACGAAGAAGGTTTTATATACAATTTGGTGGCCCTTTGGTGCTGCGCCCGGAGACAGATGCCCCTCCTTGTCCTCCTTAGCTACGCCACTGAGTAAGACCGGATTTCTCTCAAGGAACTCCACACCATCACTGCCTAACTCCACAGCATCATAGAGCTTAAAAACCATAGTCTTGTAACAGGATGGATCGTTTAGCTTCATCTTTCTTCATGATAATTTTTCGACCAACATTCCTGAAAAACGGATTCATCTGTCTTCAGTACCTTTTCTCACTGAATGGAGTCAAGCTGAGGTAAGATTTGGCATGTGCAATATGACAACTTTTATTCCATGAAGTGAGAAATGGCTTGAATCTCGAAATGTAGAATGTGTAGCAGTGCCTGCTCTAGAGCATGGTGAGCCGTCTGTGCGGCATGAATTTGCCGCCCTGCACCGGACGGCAAATTCAAGTGTAAGAATGTCAAAGGAGATAAGCAAGGGTTGCAGTTTTAAAATTTTGTCCCACCTCAGATCTCTGTCCCGGGCGGCAATTCATGTGTAAGATGAGCGAGGAAGGCAGTTTTATGCTTTTGATCGACCTCCGAAAAATCCAAGAACCGGCATTGACGTATAGTCACACCTTTTGATATATTGCAGTAAGAATCCAAGACAGCACGTACAGTTCTGAAACTGCTTGCCACCCACTTTGTGTTTAAAACGCGACCAATTGCTAATAATTGGAGGCCGAGCTCATCAGAAATATTTGCCAATTCTCGCTTGTTTTTAGCGGATTGGCTGTATACATTATGGATTTCATCCATAAAAATTTTAAAATGGTTTACACCAGACACACTGTTCACTGCATCACCTACTGCAAGCTCCAGTCTGTGATTCATACAATGCCATGATATAATAGAGGGGTAGAGTGTTCGTAATCTTGTGGCAACCCCTGCTTTTTCCCTAACATTACACTTGCTCCATCGGAAACAAAAGATATCCAATTTTTTTTTAAATATTCATTTGTGAAGCCAACTGATGTTAAACGTTCTAGAAGCATATCAGTGATTGCTTCTGCCGTTTGTTGTTCAAGCTCTATCAAATCAAGAAAAATAAATATTGGGTTAGATATTTTATCTATCGACGCCTTTAGGTTTATCACTAGAACCGTTTTATGACTCACAGTAGTTGATTCATCAATGAGAACAGAGAGTTTAGAATCATTTTCTAGTAAGCATTTTACAATTTTTTGTCTAATTTGATTTGCAATAGAAGAAATGATTTTATTTGCAGAGTACCTAGAATGTAAAATTATTCCCATATCTATTCCATTAGATTTTTGTAGCTCTATAATGGAACTGAAGTCGCTAAATGGACGATTCATTTTTGCGATATAATACGCGGTTCGAAATATCCTTTCAGTTTCCACATTTACTGAAATCACTTGTTTTTCGAAAGCTTCCGGGAGCATGTTCATCTTCGAAGTACGTTTTAACTTCACTATTCTTGCATGCGCTTCTGAATTTACATGCTTGGATATTTTTTTTTCTTAAAGATGTCAAACGCTTTCTTCGATCCGAACAAGTAGTAGGAGTTATTAAATATTTCGCCCACTCATTAGATAGGGAAATGCCCTGATCTTTCATAACTCCAAGTCCCCGAGATATGAGATAAGCCGTATTTGCATTCAGTACATCCAAGTTTTCCACCTTGAGCCTCTAACCAGGTATATTTGTCCCTGAATTCTTCTGTTTGTTTTATGTTCCAATCTTCAGGCCATTCTCTAATACCACCTGAAGATGATTCCAAAACTGTTAAGTCATTTTCCACACTGGCATCGTCCGAAATGTGACATTTAGCGTCTGACACATCTCTATCATTGCAAATTTCATTTTCATTTGAAACAGCAATAGCGGCATTCCTATAAGGATGTGAACAATGATAAGTTTTATTATACAGTGAAAAACAACTACTTTTTATTTTTTTGTTACCGGATAAATTTTATTATTTTACCGGATAAATTCATTTGAGAGGATGCTGTGCATAAAAATTGTTATTTTGATCAAAATTTAATTAGAGACAAAAGCATTGTTGTAATATGTATCATCTTAATAATATCATTCAATAAAAATAGGCAAAATATTAAACTGCATTCCATAAGCATCAATCAAATATTTTTTTAAGAGCCTTTGCAAGAGCAAATCGGGCAAGCCAATACGAAAAAGTTCCCATCACCATCTCAGAATTTCGTGATTTTTTTTTATTGTGTTGCCTTACCCAAGGAAAGAACAAATTTGAAATATTTTTGATTTACCTCTTTTAGTTTTGGAGTTATGTGGGGTCAAAGTACCCCAGACGAGTGACGTAGAATTAATTTAGGGCCATTTTTGCAAGTTTATTGTCTCGACTGCGACTGGCTCAGAGGTGCTTCAGAGAATTTTTTCATTTTATCCTATAATATACCTTTTATATTAACATCTCAAATTGAAAATTTATTCGAAAATTGTCATTGCCCCAAAATAAGGGCCCCCCAATTTCATAAGAAATACAGTTATAAGAATGCTTTAAATCTTGGCTCTGACGTGATACAGAAAAAAATTTTGCACAGTGCAGTTATATATCTACATATAAAGTGAATACAATGTTAACAATTTTTGAAGGCCCCCAGGGCCCCCGGTACGGGGCCCCAAACATGGCCCTTAACGCTAATTTCGAAGCATTGCTACAGCTGAAGCCGACTTCCCGCTGGGGTACTTTGACCCCCCATAACTCCAAAACTAAAAGAGGTAAATCAAAAATATTTCAGATTTGTTCTTTCCTTGTGTAAGGCAACACAAGAAAAAAAATTCATGAAATTCTGAGATGGTGATGGGAACGCCCTGCCCGATTTGCCCCTGCAATGCCTCTTAAACTCAAAAGTAAATACATACCTTTGAAAAGTAATGTGTGCATAGTGTGCCTTTTTTCAAGTGCGCTTTTCTCTATGATTTATTAAAAATTTTGTACACACAGCAGAAAGTATTACGATTTTTAAGTTAGACAAAATATAAAACTATATCTTTCTAGTTATAACATAAATTATTGGAAGAAAGGAAAATTTACAACGTGGAGGAAGAAATGTAGAGAACCTTCAAAAATTTTTGTATTGTTCTTTCCTTTGCATTGCTAGATAATTCCTAGGTTACTTAAAATACTTTATTTATTTATTATATATCATAGTAACCGCGAATTTTTAGCAGGAAAAATTCTCTAGAAACAATTATCGCTTTTTACAATAGAATAGAAATAGACAATCGTTTCATTCCTTGATTTGGGCACCCATCTGATTCGAGGTCTGGGGCAGCCGCCCCGTTTGCCTAGAACTGTACTAAGTACTTGTGTCACTATTATACTGTTTAAAAATAATCCCTTGATATTTTTTTAATCTATCGAATATTTTGTATGTTCTAATTTTCGTTTGCATATTTCTTAATTATTTATTTTTTAAATAATTATTTTTCAACAGTATAATATAGTGTTTTTTTTTAAACAATTCATTTAAACATTAAAACCATATTTAAAATTAATACTTACTTTTCTTGAGGAAGTAGTAGATTTGTTCTTTCACATTCCGAATCTAAACAATTGCGCTTCTCGGGAACAAAAAAGCTACTTAAATAGATTGGCTCAGTCTCTTCATTTTATTTTTGGAGTAAAAAACAAGAAAACGTCTTTTACACAAATGCTTATCCGTAAGTAAGAAGTAAACCTCAAAAACTGAAAATCAGAAAAAGTTTTTTAAGTAGAACTGGAATTGGAGATAGATTGGCCTGGAACAGTGCATGCAACAGCTTTTTCCGAGAATGCGCATACATGCGCTAATACGAACTTTTGTGCGTTCAAAAAAGACGTGGTGACGGTTTCCCCTGAGACAGTTGGGCAGCAGTATCTTCCCCCTTTTACTCTCTTTGACTGACCGAAAGTGCGTTGTATGATGATGGATATATTCACATTGTGTAGTATTTACAAAAGATTTCTAAGTGAGTAATCTTAAGGTCTACTTAGGTGGTCCAAATCCTCCTTTTTGGTTTTCATTCCGATATAAAATGGCAAAAGGAAAATTTACATTAAGTTCGAGTTTTTTTAAAAACACGCAAAATCAGCCTCCCCCCTGAAAAAAAAAGTGGGGGGACGCATAAGTCAAAATGAAAAAGTGGGGGGACGGCGTTCCCCCGCGTCCCCCCTCGACTACACCACTGGTTTGCAAAACCTAAAGAGGCAAATAAACCAGTCATGTTTTTTCCTGCGTCTCTTCAAACAGAAGAAGTAGCAGATGTCCTAAGAAGTTACAATTCTCTAACAGAATCTGCTATTCTATTGTGAGATTCATTGCAGAAGCTAGACTTTAGGCTCAGTGGTAAATATGGTGTTGCTCAGGACCTTACAAGATCTTGGACTAAGAGTAAAATAAAAAAAGTTTTCATTAACTTTTTCAGTACGTTATTTGGTATAGATCCAAATTCCATCAAGGAAGCTGATATCATTGAAAGAGTCTGATATCATTGAAATCAGCCTCCCCCCTGAAAAAAAAAGTGGGGGGACGCATAAGTCAAAATGAAAAAGTGGGGGGACGGCGTTCCCCCGCGTCCCCCCTCGACTACACCACTGGTTTGCAAAACCTAAAGAGGCAAATAAACCAGTCATGTTTTTTCCTGCGTCTCTTCAAACAGAAGAAGTAGCAGATGTCCTAAGAAGTTACAATTCTCTAACAGAATCTGCTATTCTATTGAGAGATTCATTGCAGAAGCTAGACTTTAGGCTCAGTGGTAAATATGGTGTTGCTCAGGACCTTACAAGATCTTGGACTAAGAGTAAAATAAAAAAAGTTTTCATTAACTTTTTCAGTACGTTATTTGGTATAGATCCAAATTCCATCAAGGAAGCTGATATCATTGAAAGAGAAAAAGATGAAGACTTGGAAAAAACGATGGATTCACAGTAGTGGTATCTTAAGGCACGAGTGTTATTGCAAATCATATACTACAACATAGATCGCGGAGTGAAAGAAACGCCATTATATATGATGCTGGGAGAAACAATGCACGAGACGTGTAAAAACGAAGCATTGATAACAAGCTAAATCATCTGTTGGTATTGGTGTGAGCTACAGTGAAGCGATTCGTCACCATCATAATCTTGCACAATATGCTCTTAAGCAGTCTTCTAATGAAGTATCGATTCCCAGTCATTTCAAGATTGATTCATGGGCAATTAGCGCCTTCGGTAATTTTGATCATGAGGAATGTAACTTATCTGGTATAGAAGGTTCTCATAACATGTGTGAGCTTTTTCAAGACAAACCGCTGGATATACCATTTAAACCATGTTTATCGAAGACTGGTATCACACGAGGTTTGAAACCAATTCAAGAACTTATTCCATACCAAAAGTTACAATCGTATTACAAACTTGAAAAGCGTCCTAATCTCTCAAGCGATTACGAAGTTAACTCAGATTAATTTACTATGGATAAGGATAAGAAAAAGCAATACGAAAATTTAGATATCTTATGGCAGTTTTTAAGACATACAGAACCTATTTCCCACAGTTTTGATGTTAGTATTGATTACGACCTTTCCATTCCAGAAGAAAATCTTGAACAGCTTGTACCATCGCTTTGTTTTTTCCAAGCACTTTTTTCAAAAGAAGATTTGGAGCAAAAACAAGTTGGATTTTTGCCAGTAATTGTGAGCCCAGTAAATCAGCATGCAAATGTTTACACAATTCTGTTAAATTTCAATAGTGTCTTTGTCCAGTTAAACCAACAGTACTTACCAATAGCCTGTGATGAAAGTGTATACGCTATTACACGTGAAGTCCTGCTAAGCAATTCAAATAAATTTACAAATATTGTATCGATGTTGTGGGCATTCCACATGGCTAAAATTGTGGTTAGTTGTATAGGTAAATATCTTGGTGGAAGCGGAATATCCAATGAGCTTATTGAATTCTGAGTGTTTGAAGTAAATGTGGTAGACACTGTTTTACATGGTAAAAACTATATGAGGGGAATCAAAGGGATGTTTATGCTGGGAGAAACGATGATTAGATTGCAAGTGAAGTCCTTTTTGGAAGAACATTCTACTGAGTCCTATGAATCTAACTTTGAAAAGTTAGATTCATATGAATTGACACAAGCAGAATATTTTTTCGGCATGGATAAAAACAAACAAATTATATAAATGTAGATGACAAAGTGGAGAAACTCTTCACAGGATTTTTGAAATTTGTTGAACAAGGACGACAAACATCAGAATAGTTTTTGTACTGGGATAATTTCCTGAAGTTCTAAAAAAATTTGATTCGTTCCGATAGACAAGGTCTCTAGGAATTGCATCTAGACACAGTACAAAAAGTCTACTATTATTTCTGTCTTTGAATGTGTAAACTCTCAACGATGGGCTTCTTTATATTTGGAAGACATGAGAAGACACCCAAGACAGCGCCGGAGATGCTTGAAATGTTCATGAAGGGAAAGAATGTTGTGAAACGGTATGAACATAAATTTTCAGCTGGTTTAGCGGACGTTGCATTAGAACAAACCATTAATAGATCCCAAAAAAGCTCATCTGGTATCGTAGGGCGTACTAAGCAAAAGCAGTTTGTACCAGAATGGGAGATAACACATCAGGAGCGTCTGATGATATCAAATCTATTTTGGGAAATTGCAGGCTCCATTGCTATTGTCGACGGTTTGGACATCCAGCATGAGTTTTCTAAGAAGCAAACCCAAAGCCTAGATGCAAAGATGACCTCAATGTTTAAATATATTTTACAAAAAGGTAACCCGTTTGTTATACTTCCTAATCCATTACACAATCTGCTAGCAAAAGCACTGGTTTCACAATATGCAAAGGAAAATATATTAAATGCGTTTAAGATCGGCGATGATTTGTATTCTACACTAGGCAAAACACGATACGAAAACAAAACAATAAGGATTTCAAGTACCATCCACAAAATCATGCTACCAGCATTTCATAGTAATAGAAGATGATTTAGTGCCAGAAAAGAATTTACAGAAATATCCAACTGATTTTACTGGAGCATGTAATTGCTTAAAATGTTCCAAATCCTTTTGTATTTGTAGGGCAAATGAAGTAACCTGTTGCGCTTTCTGTAAGTGTGGTAATAAGGGGTTAGATTCAATATGTAACAATCCTTTTGCAGTTTCATTATAATAATTTTTTTAATTCACTGTTTAATATGTCTATGTTGCAATCGAAAATAGTACAATAAATTAACTTGTTATTTATTAATTTATAGCAACAGTTAAAAACCATTGCTATTTTCATCTTATAAATAGTAATTAAAGTATATTCATACAATTTTTATGCTAATCGGTCAAGTATTAATTTAGATATAAGCAATTTTGTGATCGAGCGGCGGCCATCTTTGATGACGACATAGCCAGAAAATGTACAGTGGCGGATGTCCCTCAAGCTGAAAATACTTTCTAAGGTGCCTATTAAACATTTCTGAAAAAAAATTCTCCATACTCAAACTTTCCCACACAACTGTAGTTAGGTCCAGGACTAATATAGGGATTTTGAGTGACGGGACAAACATTTTTAACATAACGATATAGGGATTTTTCGAGGCGAGACAAAGCTTTTAGGCTGTTTTGCAAGACGCCTATTTTTCGTCTAGCATTATGATCCCTAATACGCACGTTTCGGGTGGTGCAAAGTGTCCACCCTTCTTCGCAGGATCGTAGTGAAGGAGGGTGGAATTTTCGTACCACCCGAATCGTACATACTTTTTATTCGGTTTTTATTAAAGTGCCTTTATAATAATGCATTATTTGCGTTAAACCATTTAACTGTATTTCCATGTTTAACCTGTTCGCTTTCATTATTGAAAAGATGCAACGGGAATATAATCCTTTTTGTCACTGCTGTTTCTCAGTATGGGATTTTAAATACCCCTTCCCCTCAGACTGTGCTAACTGAGTCGCTGGGCCTCAGCAAAACATTCAAAAACCTATACTGCAGAAGCGTAAACGGAGTTTTCAACGTCTGGGCACAACTGAAATTTTTACGCCCCTCCTGTTTGCCTAAATGGAAAACAATGGTAATTCGAAAATACTGCGCCCCTTGTATATGCTGCTCACGGGACAGATACCCCTTCAAACTACGCCACTGCTAAGCTAAGAAGCAATGCGGGTCAAAAAGGATAGTCTTTGTCTTGGTATTTTTCCAATGATGAGCGTTGCATTGGGGGGGGGGGATACAAATTTACTGAAAAATGTTTTGTCACTCTTGACGCCACCATCTAGTGACGGAATGAACATACATAAATAGTGCCTGGGATATGATATAACCCCCTTGCCCCTCCCTCGCTGCGAAATCCCCCCCCCCTTAAAATTTTTCATTATCCAATATTCAGATTCTGTTTGAATATATTTGATAAGATTTATAAGCTACTTTCGGGGTAAATGAATAGAGTGTAGTGAAATTCAAATTCCTTAAAAACATAAAATAAGAAGCATTTCACTTACCAGAACATTTGAGAAAAACGAAGATCGCAACTTCGCATCAAAAGCAAAACAATTTTAATATAAATATGTGTATAGTTATTACAGCAAATTATAAGTCGAATAATTACTATATATATTTATATATATATACGTTTATATACAGGGGTCCCAAAAAGGTGGTAAAGGGCTTTAAATCATTATCTATTACAGAGAAGTGGGCAGTGTAAATTGAAAAAAATGTTCAAAATAAGGTCATAAATAAGACGCCATTAAGAAAAACTTCCTCTCGTATGTTTCAAAAAGTTACACTTTCTAAATTTGTGCACGGCCCCGTACAAAACAATTCCCAGTTAGTAAAATGTGCCCATACACAAATGAGGTGACATACAAAATTTGAGAATCATACCTTAAAAAGTGTCAGTGATATGAAGATAAATATAACGCTGACTTAAAACCACTTTATCCATGGCTCTCGAAGGGAAAGAAATCACGTCAAATGAATGCATTTCAGGCAGTGCCGTGCTTTGGGGGGTGCGACCGCACCGGGCCGCAAAAAATCGAGGGCTGTAAAAAATTTCGGTCCGAAAAAAAAACTCAATGAAGAGGAAAAAAAAAAAGAATCGATTGCACATGCTAATACAGTGGTCCCCAACCCCCGAGCCGCGCACCGGTATCGGTCCGTGGATCAAATCGTACCGGGCCGCACAAGGAACATTAAATTATTTCCATTTTATATCACAGTTTGCATGCAAACTCAAATGATTTTCAAAACTTGATACAAAGCGCGAAAAAGCTGAGCCACTTACAAGCGATTGCCCGCGTGACCTTGTAGTAGGCGTCACTTTAGAACATAGGGAACGCCATTACATAAGTATGGCATCCGGGCAATCCTGCAACATCAGATATAAAAAGACATGCAGGCACCCACAATTTACATTGTATATACTAAACCGATAGCTAATTTAGAAGGGAAATAACTTTGATTCGCAGACACACCGTCGTCGGGCACATGATGGAACGGAAAGCTACTTTTATCAAGTAGAAAAGCGAAGTGAGAAACGAATAAAACTGAAATACAGAATAGTTGATTACAAATAAATAAATAAATAAAAGAAAAAAGTTTTAGAATGATGCAAAAATAAATTACAAAACAGTAAAAAAAAAAAAAAAAAAAAAGAAAGTAGTAAAAGTTCTTCTGGCAGTTAATATTTTCAGAGTCGGCTGGAACCGATAGTAAAGTAAGTGTTTTCAGTTTTATGAATTGCTAAGGTTTCTTGGTAGTCACGGCTTCAAAACCTTTATTCAGTTTTCAGCACTTTTTATTGTGTTTCTAGTACTGGATCATTGTCTCCAATGCCTAAGACTGGTATTGGTTCTAGAAATGAATCGGGAGCAACAAAGAGGAAACGTAAAGAGCAAAATGAGAAAACGACTAAGTTAACCCATTTGTGCCTGGATATTTTTGCGAATTTCTTCGATCTTTACTGATAACAGAAATAATAGATAAATTTCTGATGTCAACTTCTTGAACAAGGAATGATTTATTTTAAAATCATTTTGCATAAAAATCGAAATATCAACATCCTACTTGGTCATGTTAAAATATTGTGCGGAGTTGAGGCTCAATACTCATGAATAAAGGCTAGGAAAAATAAATAACGTTTTCGACTAATAGCGAAAATGCCGTCCCAAAAAAGGGACGCTAGGCATAAATGGGTTAATGCGAGGGTCTTTGCTGAAGCACTTTCGACCTGTGGCTGAATGTGCGTCCTCAAGCAATGAAGCACAAAACATTCCGAGTATTGATAAAAGCCCTTCAAATGCAGCTTTGGATGTATCATTTGCATCTTTTCCTCAAAGTGAGTCGATAAGGAATACTGTGGAACTTTCTTCTAGTAATTTGTTGGATGTGGCTTCAAAACCTGATATAATAGATCAATGTGATTCTAACTCAGTACAAGATTCATTTTATGAAGAAATTTCAGATTACACCGACATTGCAAAGTGGCCACCAGTGTTAAGCCGGCAAGTGAAAAAAATGATTGACGAAAAAGGTCCACATCGAGTACTGGATTTCAATTTCCCCTTAGATAAGCACAAAAGGCATTTTTCAACAAGTTATTATCAGAGAAAAATGTCGAATGGTGAAATTATTGAACGCCGCTGGCTAGTATATCCAAAGACCACCAATTCAGTTTTCTGTTTTTGCTGCAAATTATTCAACACTGTCAATAAAACATGCTTTAATAATGCTGAAGGTTGTAGAAACTGGCAAAAAATTTTAAGTAAATTATCTGCTCACGAGTCATCTGCTGGTCATAAAAGGTGCCATAACTCATGGGTTGAACTAGAAAATCGACTTCTCAAAAAGTGTACAATAGATGCAAAGCAAGAAAAAATTATCGAAATTGAGAGAAAGCATTGGCGTTCAGTTTTGGAAAGACTTTTGTCTATTGTGCAATTTTTGAGACAAAGAAACCTACCCTTTCGTGGTACGGACGAAAAACTGTACAGTGAAAATAACGGAAATTTTTGTGGGTGTCGTTGAACTGATGGCTAAATTTGATCCAGTATTGTCTGAACATTTCAGAAGAATAACAAACCCAGAAATCCATTATACATATTTGGGAAATAGAATCCAGAATCAATTTTATTGAATTAATAGCCCAAAAGGTTGTTCAGTCAATTTGCTTAAGAATTAAAGAATCTAAATATTATTCTGTAATTTTGGATTGTACACCAGATATAAGCCATCAAGAGCAAATGACAATGATTTTGCGATATGCTGACATTGACGAAGACGGCAATATTTCTGTAAATGAGCGATTTGTAGGTTTTATCTCAATAAGCGACTCTTCAGGTGCTAATCTTTGTGACGCTCTTCTGAAATAACTCTCTGCTCTTGAACTTTCCATACATGACTGTCGTGGCCAGGGTTATGACAATGGGGCCAATATGCGTGGAAAAAACAAAGGTGTCCAAGCTCGTATTTTAGAATTAAATGAAAAAGCTCTTTTTGTTCCTTGTGGTTGCCACAATTGGAATCTTGTGTTGGGTGATATGGCACGCTCATCAACAGCTGCAATTACATTTTTTGGTATTTTACAACGTATTTACATTTTATTTTCTGCATCGACGAACAGATGGAGTATTTTTAAGAAACATCTCCAAAATTTAACCGTTAAGCCATTATCTGAAACCCGATGGGAATGCAGAATTGACAGCGTGCGAGCTATCCGTTTTCAGACTGGTGACATATATTACGCACTAGTTGAAATATCTGAAACGTCGAATGAAGCAAAATGTCGAAGTGAAGCTTTATCCTTAGCAAATGAATTAAAAGAATATAAATTTTTGGTTATCACTTTGTATTTGGTATGAAATATTATCGCAGTTCAACTTTATCAGCAAAATATTTCAGAACAAAGCTATGATTATCGATAATGCTTTGATACATATTAAAAATACGATAGCCTTCTTAAAAAATTTAAGGAAGATGGTTTTGAAAAAGCTAAAGAAGACGCCAAACTGTTAGCTGTAGAACTGGAAATTGATGAAAATTCTATAAAATTTCCAGACATTGCATCAATATGTCGGAGAAAAGTTAAAAAGCAGTTTTCGTATGAAGCTGAAGACGAGCCAGTGACTGCTCCCGAAACTAATTTTCGAATTAATTTCTTTAATGTTCTTTTGGATAATGCAGTGGTTTCAGTGGAAGAACGTTTTGGTCAATTAAATGTGTTTAAAGAAACATTTGGATTTTTATTCAATTTCGCAGAACTTGATGAAGATGAAAATTTAAAAAAATCATGTCTAAATATAGCAAGATTTATGGGAGATGTTAATGGAATAGAGCTTTTTACACAGTTGAAAATATTTTCAAGAACTATTTCCTTGAAAAATACTTCTACAATACTTATATTGAAACATATTATTCAAAATAGACTGCAAGAAGTGTTTCCGAATTTGACTATTGCCCTGCGCGTGTTATTAACTGTGCCAGTTACAGTGGCATCAGCTGAACGATCCTTCTCAAAACTGAAATCAATAAAAACATACTTGCGATCAACCATGTCACAAAATCGACTCAACTCATTGGCAATTATTTCAATCGAGAATGACTTGGTATCGAAAATTGACTTTTCCGACGTTATAGATACTTTTGCTAATATAAAGTTCAGAAAAATTTTATTATAATATGTTAACCTTTTCGCCCCGGCTCACCCTTGAGAATTTTTGTCCCAGAAAACGGCAGAATATTGAAGATTTCCTTTCTCTACTTTTCAGCTGAAGTGCACACCTTGTCTTTTGTATTGTCAACTGCTGGTAGGTGGGAGAAAATATGACTGGCCACACAAGTCCTCAAACAAAAACGCAAATCTAGATGCCGAATCCCGCTCAACTGACTAGGGTCAGTTCTTAACCGGTAGTTAGACAGCTGTCAACTACCAGTTTCTCCCCAGACAATTATCTACTAACACACCTGACCCACAGTATAAGAAAAGAAATTCTCATCTCTAGAAATTCCATCTTCCATCAAGGGTGAAAGGATTTCCTGTCAAACGAGAGGAAAGAAGTCTTGGGTAAGGCACTTCCACCAGCGATGTTCTTCAGTCACTTTTTTTTGGGGGGGGGGAAACTGTTGTAACGCTTGAGTCAGAAAGTTAATGTATTGTAATGTAAAAAAATTATTATAATCTTGTATTTTTCCCTTGAAAATTTCGTAATTATATCAAGAGATCGGCTTAATTTACTACTTTAATTGAAATCCATTAGGTATCAACAATTTCACTCTCTTAAGCAGTGTTTCTCAACCTGTGTGCCGCGGCACACTGATGTGCCGTGAGATATAGTCTAATGTGCCGCCAGGGCTTTTGAAAAATTATTAAAACTGCGTGGTGTCATATCAGATATATGACATTTTCAATTTATCATGTCCTGTCTTGTTCACATTCAGTAAGCTATACACCAAGAAGAGCGAAACTTTTATTTCATAGCATGGAAAACCGCTCTGCCAATTTTTGAAACAGCTGTTTGCCGCAAGACCCATGCAAAAACAGGCTTAGCCCTTTCATTGAATTTTATTATTATTATTTTTTCGGTAAATAAACAATTTTTTAAATTATTTGCATTTGTCAATGTTTTGTATCACACAACCTTTGCAATTTTTATATTCAGGCGTGCCGGAAATAATTCTAGATATTTTCAGTGTGCCGTCAGCAATTAAAGGTTGAGAAACACTGCTCTTAAGTCTTAACATTTCTTGATGTTAGTTTTACATTTAACGATATTTAATTTAAATCAACCCAACACATTTCTAGTGCATAACTATTTTTTGGAGTCTGTTTCCATTATCTGAAATCAAAGAAACCTGTTATTTATCTTGTAGAATATTATTATCTTGGTTATTATTACCTTGATCAAACAACGGACCTAGAATTCATGTTTGATTTTGTGGTGCTAATTATTTTGTGACAAAAACGTGGACACCCCCCCTTCCCGGAAATGAAGTCACACACCCGAATATGACATTTAGAGCTACGTGCAGCTTTTCCTGGGTATTCCCTCCACAACTTGGATGTTCATCGGAGAAGAAAAAAGAATTTTCTGTACATTGGCACCACTCAGAAGCTGCAAGGTTTACAGAACCACGAGGATGCATGTCTACCGCATGTTCACGATTTTCTTCAGTGGTCCATTCGCGAATCAAACTCTCTAAGTGCAAGTAACTAATCTGACTATAACAAACTGCGTGCAACGTTTTCAACTTAATTTGCTTATAAAATGTCACTGGCTCAACCATGATAGATGGGAATTATTTATTGTAAAAAACGGAAGAGATTGCAGGTGATTGGGATTGTCTTCAAAACTATCGGTAAGTTAATTTTTAAAAATTCTTTTTGATATAGTTTATTGAGCATAAGGCATACCGATACTATGGGCCAGAGGGGGCAGTGCGCCCCCTCCCCTAAAATTCAAGAAAATTCAGAGATGACCCAATTTCAAAACAATCGATAATACAAAAAATTTTTGACCCCCCCCCTTAAATATTTCACGCCAGTTTACGCCTATGCTATTGAGTATTCAGAGAATTAAATTCAATTAAATGAAATATTTTAATCTTTAATTGTCGGGGTACTATCTGTAAAAAATTGTTCTGTTATGTTTATTATATGGTACTCTTGTTTTTAAGCGGTCACATCAGTTTCCTTTAATTATATTTGAAAAGCTGCAATTCCGTTGTTGTGTCTGAATCCCACGACCGCACATAAGCTTAAATCAAGCTTGACATTTGACTTGAATTTGACGTATTAATACAAGCTTGACATTTCTATCCATTAGCTTGATTATTGAGCTGATGGCGCCATCTCTCGCTGTAGGCAGAGAAGGGGAATGGGCATTGACAAAGCTTCTAGAGAAGAAGTGAATGACAATGGAATAAGCCCCTCTAGAAGTGTAACTACGAGGGGAGAGTTCACAAGTTATTATTTACAATCTTATTTAACATTAGTAATTATCCATTAAACTAATGTTCAATTAGCCCTAAAAACTAAGATTTTAATATATTTAACACAATTTTGTTAGTTACAATTATACATTCACTTTAATGGGTGGTACAATGAGGGCGGTTACCGGGCCGCCTATAACATAATTTATCACCAGTCCATAAAATGTGACTTGAGAGCCTTTAGAATTAATAAGAAAAAATAAGATTCTATATTTCCATATATGGAGAAATTGCCGCTTCACTATCTTAAAATATCACATCATCTATATCATCACTCGACTACTCTCTATTCGATTTTCAAAAATCAGCCGTTTTGTACTCGATTTTGAACAAGTTTGTAAAACACGTATGGCTGCTGTTAAGTGTTTAATATTATGTTTATTTCCCTATTAGTAGAGTCTCTAATTTCACTCATAACATTATTGTTAATTTTTGATTTGCGGATCCCATGGCAATCAAATAAAAGGAAACAAATAACACATCGTCCAACTTATCAATCTGAGTTGACGAGAAAACGGCGTGATGAAGTCACAGGTGTTTCAAATCTTTAGTCATATAGCTGCGCTCGAAGGCCTCCAGTGGCTGAAGCCGATAGCGTGAGCGCTCGGTCTTGCCAACCTCACGAGGTCCCCGGGGTCTATTTCTAGACGCGAACAACTTTATGGGATACATTATATTATATTGAAATTTCAGCGTAAGAGGAGGAAAATGCTGGCAAAGTAAAATTTGTGGGGCGGTTCGGCGAGCCTCCGCTGATATTTAGGAAATTTTGTTTGTAG
Source organism: Cheiracanthium punctorium (assembly GCA_038373885.1). Taxonomy (NCBI): domain Eukaryota; kingdom Metazoa; phylum Arthropoda; class Arachnida; order Araneae; family Cheiracanthiidae; genus Cheiracanthium; species Cheiracanthium punctorium. Next base: position 15,280 of record JAWZYV010012656.1, on the reverse strand, counting down.
CTCGAAATTAGAGCTCTTGCTATGGTCAAGCTTGATATGTACAAGCTTAATGCAAGCGTGGGCAAGTGTAAACCTCAGACAGCACAGGCGCAGCAAACGTGCAGTGCAAGCTTGATTTATCAAGTCTCTATAATCCTTGGAATTAAGCTTGAAAATTCCCAAAGCGTGTAAGCTTGAGGCTAGCTTGGAATCCAGGCGTCCTAGTTTTACAACTTGCCCAAGTCTTGCATTAAGCTTGACATTTTCAAAGCTTTTTTGAAATCAAAGCTGGACATTATCATGCTTCCATAAATTTTTGTTTTCTAAATACCCGGGGCGCCCGCTGAGCATAACGCTCGCGCCCACATAAATTTATTTCCCGCCCCTCTACAGCTGGAAAATTTCAATTAATCCGTTTTCCATCTCGAGTGTTCTCGCTCGACGCTGGAATAGAACGCGCGGGCCCATTTGGCTTGTCGCAGTCGAGCACGCTATCCATTTCCGCCACCGGAGGCTTGTGCAGCTAGAACTGAAGTTTTGGAAGTGACTTACCACGCTGTTTTCTCGCCAGATTGATAAGTGGCGATGTGTTATTTGTTTGTTTATTTTTCCATGGGATGCATCAAATTAAAATAATGCATCAAAATAAATTAAATTAAAATCAAATTAAAAATAAAAAATCACGTTTTAAAACTTCCGTACCGCAAAACTGCATAAAGCAATACTTGCTGGCCAAAATCGAGACAACGACTGATTTTGAAATCAACTTTCGGTTTATAATTGTAGTGGTTTATTTTGAAGAATTTTCCATAGTTGGAAAATATAGAAATGGGTTTACAGTTAACTCAAATTTTGTGTTAAGTAATCGGAAATGAAAGAAACAGATAGTTAAACGTGTACTTCGAAATGCTATATCACAGTTGCTAACATGTATGGAATACAAACACTCTTAGTCATTTTTGGTAAATATTTCTTAAAATAACAAATAATAGAAAAATTTTGCTATTTTGTTAACGCTAAAAATTCTCTTTACAAATGTGTTATTTTCCTACATATTGGTATGCTATATTGATACAGAGCATTGTCGAAGAATTAAAAATAAGTTGTAAATTGTATTTATACAAATGTAAATTTGAATTATTTTCATTGTTCTTACTTTATAATTGGAAAAAATTTATTTAACTTCTGAATTTTTTTTTATCCTTGGTAATTTTATTCTTAAAATTACAAAAAGTGGTAATATGTAATGTTTTTGGGCCCTAGAAATCTGTAGGCCCTAGGCCATGTTGCCCCGTTTTGCCGATGTCCGGTTAATAATGGCACTGGTAATATAAAATAAAACACATCGTTTAACGACACTTTCCAGGCAAATTTGAGAGGACGGCAAGACAATTTTAAATGTCCATTCTCTTTCACCGATGGCTCGCATCAATGCTCCATTTAAAAACGAGACAAAATCGCGACGCGAGTTATCAATTTTTTAATCCTTAAAATCAAGCAGTATATTATAATAGCTGTTGACAATCTTCAACATTGACTCCGTGCAAGAGCTTGCTACCTAGATTAGAATGAGTTGGACAATGTACAAGCTTGCATTAAGCTTGGCGTTCAGTTCAGTGCGTTTCAGTACGCTAGTATGGGAAATGAGAATGAAACAAAAGAGAAACCTATTTATCCGGATCGCGCTTCCGTACTGCGGTGAGAACGTCTGTTCGTTTGTACTTCTCTCCGCTTCGAAAACCGCAGCGGAATGACAAATGATAACCAACTTATCCTTTGTTGTGTGAACATGTAAAACGCTGAAACTTGTCTCCCGGGCGTGAGTTACAATATTTTTGAGGAACCGTTCGCCAATGAGTTTCAGCCTATTTTGGCTCTGGTGAGGGGAATAACACGGCAGTAGGGCCACAGGAGGTTGGAAGTTGGCAACTGGTCAAGTAGAAAGAAGTCTCTCAGTGGTCACCATTTCCTCTCTCTCTCTTGTTTTTTTTTTTTTTTTTTTGTTCTGTTGTGCTATTTGCATTCTTGCCTCTGAGCCGCTAAGATATTGAGGGAATAGATAGTTACTTCGAAGTGGAATTTGGGGTGATGGGAGGCTAGCACCTGAATATTTTGTGTAAATATTTAGACATTCAATATCCCATAATATTTCTCATACTAAGGTTCTTTTAATATTCCAAGAACTCATATCTGACAAGTCACCAATTGAGCATCAAAAGGAGATGCTGTCAGCTAAATCACAAGACCCTTCTAAAAATCTAAAATCTTACGCGAGTCAGTAGTTTCTCCAATCAGGATTTCATGCACAGTATTACCACGATTCCTCTGTAAATCCATTGCAAGAAATGAAATGGGATTACCGATTACGAATTGCTACACACTTTTCCTCATAATGCACTATACATGGATATGTCTATTTAGTGGTAAACTACCGTGTGTACGAGTCCATGTCATTTATTTTTTTAATCAATATTGGACACAAAACATTCTTTGTTTTGTAATATACATAAGAAACGGTAATTGATCTTATTGTCCAATAATTAATCTGTGTTTGGAGTTCATGAGAGTAAACTTTCAAGTTTCAGTACGTCGCTGGGAGTGGTAAACATTTTTGCCTATTGTTATTTAGGGTTTTTCCCTAAGGCACTATATCATATGAAACCATGAGCAAAAGCGTCGGAGGGTGGGGCACAAGCGGTCATAACGTGCTCCCTACCAGGGCCGTCCGCCCAACTTCGTCTCAAAAAATTTGATTATTTAAACAATTTGTTTGAAAATGCGAAAAAATGTTCATTTTCTGTGCTCTTATATTCGATAATCGTGCTCGCCTCCTCAATTACTTTCCTGTGCCCCTCCAAAAGTTGAGTCAGGTCAGGGAGCAAGTGATAAGCCTTCCTCATGGAAGCTGAATTGACGTCAATTTTAATTTTATATCTGGTAAAATTATATTTAGTGTATATATTTAAGCATTCTTTAGAAAGTAACAATAGTATTACCTCCCCATTTTATGCATAAATAAAGAACAAAATTTGTTTGTGTTTTTTCTATGGCAAGCCTACATGAAGGGCATCTGCCCCACTTGCTTACGTTGGAGGCTGAGGGTGTTGTGGCCTTATAGGGGCGGAGGGAGAATTAACAAATTCCTTCTTATGCAAGGGCTGTCATAGTGACACTAAATGCATCTGTACAGTAACAAGGATCATGTACATTACTTGTGTGAATAATTTTTTATACTGTAGTGAGAATACTATTCTGTGTTGTTACTTTGATTAAAGAACGATACAATTAACTTAGTTCCCCTTTCGTTTCTTTTCTTTCTTTCTTTTTTTTTTTTTTTTGGAAAAGGAAGGGATATAGTTTCTTTTTCTGCGTAGGCGTTTTTTACCGTTCAGCGTTTTTTTCTCGCGTTGGCGTTTTCACGTACATTCAAAATAACTGTAATCTTGGAATAGTTAAAGAATAATCACAAATACCAAAATAGATTGTCTAATAAGAGCCAATTTTATCATAGCATTTTTTTGTAAAAGTTGTATAAATATTATTGTTGTGTCACTGTTTACAGTCGACTGTATTCGGCACGAAGTCTTGCTTTTTGATCTCTCATACATTTAGTAATAATCATACATACACTGAGAATGCTCTGTAAAGTTGTGTGACATGTTGTGGTTCCTTCAATATGGTGTCCAATTTTCCTTGAGTGTTGAGTAAAAATTAGACAAGTGTACTTTCCAATATTATATGCCACGTTACGTTTCTCCAGGAAGTGCCCGCAATTAATGAAGTGTGTCATACTTTAAAAGTTTCAGTTTTTTCTTGAATGGTATATTATATCATATATGTAATGTTATAATGAAGATTGTGACACAACAAGTACTTTATTAAAATACTCTGCGTAAACGGGACCATTGTTGATAATTGTTTGATCATTGAATTCAACAAGGTATCAAAAGTTTCGATTTCAGAAATAGCCTATGAGTATAAAAGTCAGCTATAGTATAGAGAGTCATCCCTGTTGAAATACAACACCTACTGAATTAATGTGAACACACAGTTATAACACAAAAAAAGTAAAACGATCAGACATAATCGTGTAATAAACAGTTTTATTTTTTTTCATTAAACATTTCCCAGCACTCTGTTTAGTAGGGCAAGTAGCCAGAACCATATTTTCCATGGGCATATGAATCTATATGTCGACGAATTATTCAGAATCCAAACTTCTGGTGATAAATTACAGCAGTATACTATTGAGTTCATCGGAAAGTAATGCCGTTTTTACTTATGAGTCGAATATTCTTTTAGCCTAGGACAAACATACTGAAGATAAATAATACGAATTGGCAACTATGTGACTTTCGCTATTTGGAAGTGCTAGATTGGAAAGCAATTTTCCAAAATTTGTAACGTTATTTGGTGGGTATAGAGGGTCAGAAGCATTCTTTTTCACATTATCCTGAAACGATCTCCAAAGAAGGATAGAGATACCCATAAAAGTCATTGCTGTAAAATACAGGTACCTCGCGAATGCCTAAAAATTGATTTTAGAACAATTTTACGAATAGGCATTCATTCATGGAGGGTAAACGCGTGGAAATAGGAGGAGGGGTGTCCATTTTTTTCTTTTTCTTTTTCTTTTTTTTTTTGTAAGAAGGAAGTATTAAATTGTTATAAAATGGTCCCTTTCAAATTCAACCAAATACGGGGTCACTATGCACAGGCGACCAGCTTGGTTTATAAATTCAATACTTGGTGAAAATTTATTTGTTTTGAATTCTATGTCCAGAAAACGAAATGACTTCTTCCGTATTCCACTCGGATATTTAATTCGCAGAAAATGTGGGGGTGAGGGGTCCGATTTAATTCAGATATTGACCCCTATCCTGCTCTACGACACCCAAAATTAAAAATAGGAAAGAAGCAACGTTATCGAGTTGCACGTTAAAAAATGTGCCGCCTTTGTCAGCTGCAAGGGTTTTATAACAACCAACACCAAATAGGAAGGCAATGAAAGAATTAGAGAATAGAACAGAAGGACATTAGGTATGGATGCATTTGAAAAGAGAATGTTCAGAGATCTACATTTTAATGATGGAACTCCACGAGAGCTGAATTGTTAAAAAAAAGCGCAATGTATGTAAAATCGCATTAAATTAGATTAAATTTTGCTTTAGAAATTTGTTAGTAAATATAAAAACACCTGTTCACTTGGCTTTTCTATTTTGGAGATGACCCACGAGTCTTTGAAATGATATATCAGAATCAACATCTGATCATAAGAGGAACAAATCGACTACTTCTCTTTGTTATAATATTTAAAGGTACTGAGCATACTTTCTCTAAATTCTCATGATTGTCCAATCGCTTTAGCCTACTTTTCACCTTTTAAACTATATTCCAGTTATTGAGGTTTTTACTCAAATATACGTTGATGTTCAGATCGATATGAAGATTTGTCTCATTAAAAAGTTTATTGGCTGTCATGTGGATCTCCTTTCCAATGATTATATTTCTTTGTTTACAGTAAACATATAAATGAACCGTAGCTCCTTAGCAAGGTATGTTTAAGTGTTATTTTGGCCCACAATGACAGCTGACAGTTCTTTAGCTAGCTTACATAATATTCAAGGGTCAGGGATGTTGCTCGAATACTAGATAACAAGAAAGAGTATGGTTGCCAAGCATGTTACGTCAAAAAGTTAGAATAAAACATTTTTAGTTAAACCACTTCAATTTTTTGCGTCAAACAAAATCTGTTTTTACTTTATGTCTAGTTATGTAGGTAAAATGTAGATGGTATGTTTAACATTATGCTTGAGCAGTGGCAGTAGCAGAGAAAATTTTTCATTGGGGGGGGCGAGGGGTTAACGACTACTGCCACACGATATGTATTATATGTGTGGGGATAAGGGAGTGAATAAATATACATTTTTGTAAGGCAAATTACCTAAATTAAATTCGAGTCACTAAATTTTCCGCGCTTAAGAAGAGGTGTGGGATTGGGACCCAAAACATCTTCTTTTTTTCCTCTTCTGGATAGAGCAGCAAATAAGCAGATGATCGACTTCATCCTCTACTCCGAGCGCGCGACATAATTGCCTATTAAAGCCACTGAGTATTATCTAATAATTGCCTAGGCATATGATAGAATGTAACAAGATATCAAGCCAAATGTAGTAACCCCGCCTCCTGGAGTCTTGAAAATTTACGACCGTCACTTGCAAATTGGTCATAAAATTCTCCCCCTCATACCCCGCTGCGTCCGTGAAAAAAACGCAACTGAACGCCGTGGCTTAATGCGTCTCAAATTCTTCAAAGAGAACGTACAAATCTTTGATTTAAGCTTATGTGCTGTCCTGGGAACCTAGAACACTTGAATTTCTCAAAGCTATGCGCATTAAGCTGTCACACGCTTGAAATTTTCAAGCTTAATCCAAGTTTACTGACTTAGAGATAAATCTAAGGCTTGCCGGAAAGTTTTGAATGACAAGTTTGCTGTGTCTGTCTGGGATTTAAGACCAGTAGCCTAACTTAACATTGCTCGCAAGCCTTGTATGCGAAGTGGGCTGTGAGGGTGCTGCCTGAGTAATTATTCTCCGACTATAAGCTCCACTTTTTGTTTGAAGGTAGGGTACGTATAAAAATTTGCCAATGAATATTACCATACTTAAAAAGTGCTAGTTTGATGAAACATGAACATTGTTTTAACATTCTCAAACAAATGATATATGATTTCTTTAGATTTATTTAGAATGTGTCATATACCAGATTGTACTTTCTGTTCTTTCCTAAGTTGTTCTATGAAAACCTTATCGGTCTCCATAATTCAGAATAAAGCTGAATTCATATTTGAAGTTGGTTCGTAAAAAGTCAAACAGTACAAAAACATCAATCTTGTGAAATAAAAAACATTAATGCGTGGTCGTGCCGACCTGATAATTATCTTTCGTCGATGAATTATACTTATTTATTGACTACATCATAAAGTAAAGTTTTGGGAAGATCACAATTTATAAGTTACTTTATGTTCGGACAGATGAACTCCATTTTAATTAAAATGTACATACCTTTGTGATTTTGGGAATATCAGCGATCATGACGGAATTCCCAAGACCGATAACTCTAGGTACTCTATATATATGTGTGTGTGAGTATTGTATGCTATGCAAAAGACTGCATCCGTTGTGTGTAATGTATGTAGCATCAAATCGGGCGCTCGCTCAAAAAACCTCCACGGTACGGTGCCACTGATTTCAAGGGGTCGTACCGGAAATCAGCGAGATGAGAATCTTTTTTTTCCCCATTCTAAGCACGAAACGTCTACATTGAAAAATGATGTATTAGTCCCCGCGATCATCTTTCTTTTATAAGAGTTTCTCCTCAATGTTGTATGATGAAAGGCTTGGTGAAATTTGCTACCATCACCTCAGTATGTGTTATGGTGCAAATTAAAAACACATTGAGGTGGAATGTTTTGTACGGGGTGCTATACAAATTATTCATAAAGTGATGAAACTTTTTTGTAAATGAACTGATAGGAAATTTTACTTACGGAAGTCTTCTTTCGCGATCTTTATTTTGAAACATTTTTTGACAGTTTAACTCTGCCCCACTATATCTCTAATAGATAAAAGAATGAAAGCCCGTTCCTATCTTATTTGAGAACCACAGTGTGTGTGGACACAAGTTTAATATGTGTGGTGTGCGTAGACATAATAATATAATCTATATATATAGTATATATTCTGTGGGTGAGTTCGATACCAGACTGCCAAACTTGCAGGAGGTCGGGGTACAGAATCACATAGCAAATTGCGGGGTCGGAAAACGGTCGTCTTTCATGTTACCTGTTTAATAATACACTTAGAATAGAAAATGTTGCATAGTGATAGTAAACTTACCGATCCACTGCCCCCACCCCCCATGATTTTTCAAAAAACTAATCGCCGGCCTATTCAGCCGATTGTACTTGATGAGATTGTTATTTCAGAATTGACCCCTTTTGTTTTATTTTTTTTTTTTCTAGCCCCCCACCCCCACCCCCCCCCCCCCCCCCCCCCCCCCCCCCCCCCCCCCCCCCCCCCCCCCCCCCCCCCCCCCCCCCCCCCCCCCCCCACCCCCCCCCCCCCCCCCCACATTGTTGAGCTTTATCTTTACTTTCATTACATTTATATAAATTGTCCGAGGAAAGCACCATAGTGTTATGAAACTATTGTTAAGAAATTAGAACGCACTACTTCAACACTTCTTTCCAAAGTTGATTAGTAACAGGTAGTCATGAGAAGGCACTTCGATAATACAAAGTTTCCTCAAACCGGTATATGTTGTCCTTATGTTGATTCATTCGAACCGTCGCTTTTACCCCCGACGATACCTCATGCAGGTTTGCATAGTCTGGGAGCGAAATCAACCATCGTGTATATTTATATATATATTTATAACTATCATATATATAATATATTATATATAGTATTATACTATATATATATGGTGGGATCAGGTTTATAGTCCACTGACTCCAATACAACATCACTGGTTTTATTTAAAACAAGACATTTCATTTTACCTTAAAATGCATAGCAAAAAGTTGCGCGCGCAAAATTTTATTAACTAACGTGAAACATTATAAATGATTTGGGTTGGTTCTCTATAGATGTTTGAGTGTGTGTATAGCGACTTAAGTGCTGTTTTTAGCACAATAAGGGGCTTTGTTTGATGGACTAAAAGTCTTTTTACATATAGTTTGTGTTTATTTTATTTGACTGTTAATCAGCCTCAGGCAGCTTCCTACAAATGAGGCGGTCTCTTTAGCCGGGATTGATTTACGGTACTAACGTTGAGTAATATGTTACTGCAGGATTTGCAACCATTGAGAGTAAATCACAAAGGACAACTGTGAGTAGAAATTTTATTAACATCTTACACGTTTATTAAGAAAAATATTGTCTTGCTTAACGTTACCCTATAGTTATGTGTAAAACAATAGTTACAAATTTGATTTTTTATTAGTTCCTGTAAGATTTCTGATTAATTGACACAAAAAATACACACCATATATAGTACCGGGTGATCCAAAAAAGTCAGGACAAACTTCAAAAATTAATAATTCGATAAAAGCGAATCAAGGATACAAAGAGGACCGTTGGGTGACACTCAATCGGATGGAAAGGAAATCGGGTTTGTGTGGCAACGAAACGAAAAGAGATTCTCGTTTGGCGCTATAGTGTTTTATTTCACCCAAAAAGATGATTTACGAATGAAAAAAATGTTAACAACTTACAAACTACAGCTTAATTACAGTTTAATTGGTACTACAGTATGTTCAAGGGGTTGCTGGACGAGAAAACTACCCGAGTAAATTATTCCAGTGAAATTTTGGTATCTACACCGTTTCAGAGCATTGCGCAAAGTGAGAATATGCAAAAAAAAAAAAAAAAAAAAAAAACAAAAAAAAAAAATGAAAAAAAAAAAAAAGAATCGTCATTTTCACCCGATAGATGGCGCTGTACCGTATTTGAAAGCTCACCGGTGGCATATACAACTTCCAAAACCGATAGACAGAGCATAGTGACATCTAAGAGGCATATAAATAATATAAAACATCATTTACAGTTTATCAAAATTCCATACAATTCGCTTCAGTAATTAAATTTTTACAGTAATATGTAATAAAAAATTAACGTAAATTAAGATCACAAATTAAACAATTCATAAAGACGCTTTGGAAAACAATTAAACCATTATTTATTCTCATTGACACTCATCGGACCTCTTCTTAATCGTTTCATACACCGCTATTCTTCAAGAGTAGCTGAATAATTGCTACCATTCTGATAGAATATCTTCCCTAACAATGCACGCTCCTTCTTATTCAGAGTCATGATTGACCATTACTCAATGTGGTCTTGTTTTTACACTGTTCGATGGGCTTAAAATTTGCATATATGACGTCCATAAGTATTGAAACACGATATAGCGCCATCTATCGGGTGAAAAATGGCGATTTTTTTATTGAATATTTGACTTGCGCATGTTCTGAAACGTGTAGATACCAAGTTTCACTGAAATATTCCCGGTAGTTTTCCCTCCAGCACCCCTTGAACCCTTGCAGTTTAATTGTGGCCACCCTGTACAGTTGTGAGACGAGTCCCCACACCGTTCACAGCATTTAGTAGCATTTCTTGCGTTACGGCAGACACATTTTGGCGGATGGCATCTTTCAGTGCTGCTAGTGATGCCGGTTGGTCGCGGTACACTTTTGACTTCAAGAATCCCCACAGCCAAAAGTCACAGGGCGTAAGATCGGGAGATCTTGGAGGCCATGATTGATTAAAGCAGCGACTGATAATGCGATCCTCCCCAAATGTTGAGCGTAGCAGATGTTGCACAGGCAGAGCAATATGAGGTGGTGCTCCATCTTGCATAAAGGTGACTGTTTGAAGTGCCTGTCGCGCTTGCAGTTCAGGAATAATGTTGTTCTGTAACAGTGCTGCATATCGCTGACCAGTGACAGAAACTGTTTTGAAACCCGTCTGTGTGACTTCCTCGAAAAAAAATGGACCAATTATGAAATCAGCAGTGAAGCCACACCAGACTGTCACTTTAGGCTGTTGCAAGGGTACCTCAACAAATGCATGTGGATTTTCTGTGGTCCACACTCGACAATTGTGGGTGTTAACAGCGCCAGAAAGTGTGAAATGCGCCTCATCTGTCCAAAGCACAGTGTGAAGCCAGTCGTGCTGCTCTTCCATTTTATTGAATACCCAATTGGCAAAATCTCGACGAGAGTCGAAGTCAGGAGGTTTCAGTTCTTGGTTATGTTGCAACTTATAGGGATACCGTTTCAGAGTTATTCGCAGTGCTCTCCACACACTTCCGTACGACACTCCTGTCTGCCTCGAAACTTCTCGGGCACTGCTCTCCCCATGTGCAGAAATCGCCGACATGGATTGCACCGTCTGCTCCACTGTCGTGACAACAGCAGCGGCTGTTGAGGGACGACCACTTCTTGCACGTGACGCCAAAGATCCGGTAGATTCAAATTTCTTCATCATTTTGATCAATGCAGAAGGCGTTATTGGTCCTTTTCTGCCTCGCATGCCCTTCATGTAGCGATATGCTCGCAATGCCGCTGTGGCACTTTCCGCATTCTTATAATAAAGTTTGACTAAGAGGGCTTTCTCAACTATGGACAGCATTTCCATGCGTATAAGCTTCGACTACCATTACCTGCTCCAGTTGCTCCCTTTTATATCGCTTGTCGCTTTGCATAATCCTATATCAGAAATCCGACAGCGCCATCTGTTGGACACCAAGAGAACTATTTTCGTTTCGTTGCCACACAAAACCCGGTTTCTTTTCCATCCGTTTGGTGCAAACCGTATCTTTGTATCTTGATTCGTTTTCGAATTATTAATTTTTAAAGTTTGTCCTGACTTTTGGATCACCCGATATATACATTAGCCGGGCACGTCTGACCAACGGGGTGACCCCCCCACGAGCAGTGCAGTAGCCTTCATTGAAGTGACGGAGAATTAGCAAAATATTTTTACTGTTCGATGAGGCATCAAGTTTATTATAGTTAATGAGCAGGTCCTTGGGTTATATAAAAGAAGCAATGGTTAGAGGCAAAAAAGAGCCGGGGGTCCAAGAAAAAGCGACGAAAGCTTACAGCGTGCGTAGTTTGTATGTTAAATGGGCATAAGGTAGGCATGTAGAAATTTGCAAAAGGATTCCCCAGAACGGATGACGCAATATCGACGTGACTAACTGTGTTAGGGAGCGAGACGGGCATGTAATAGGCTTGATGTGGTCGTCGTAATTTAGGACATGGCGGAGTCAAAGTGTAGCAGGGGAAAGATTACGTCCAGGCGGATTTTGTAAGAAGGGAGAAAAGATTTTAGACTCTCTAGGCGAAGGGCACCAATTAGACTGGATAAACCGCCTCTGTTTTGAGGAACGAAGATTAATATTGAATGAGCAAATACAGATAGGGAATTTCGAAAACTTATATATAAAACAGTCTAATCTAAAAGGGTTTTGTTATCGCAGGGATCCGTAACTTAACGTAATGCGCGTTATAACCAATTCGTTATTCGTTACAAATCATAACGTTATTCACAAGCCGAATAACGTTATTCATACCGTAACTTTCAAATCGTTCTTCACGAAATAACGTTATAATCAATAACGTTAATGATTTGAGAAATCAGTATTCGGTTACTTGACCCAAAACTGCTCGGGGAATAACGTTATATTTAATAACGATATTCAACGTACACTTATTATAACGTTATTCTTTTCTGTGCTATACATAATAACTCTAAGAACAGTAACAGAATGCATTCGGTTAATCATGTTAACCGTTTAGTTTATAACGTTAAACTCACATAACTATTTGATAACGATACAGTATCAATTAGTTAGAATATAACCTTTCGTTCAATAACAATTTAAATACGGTATGAGACCATAACGTTAAAGGAACAGAACGACATCTTCATACCGTTATAACGCAATAACGAAATGCCATTCATATTGACACAATCCGTTACAAAATATAACAAATTGTTCCAATATATTTAAATACGGTATAAGATCTAACCGTTCGAGTAACCTAAAAATTTTGATGTCTGAAATCTAGGGAGTGGGACGGCGAGGACGTGCTGATGACTCTCGAGAATCGGGGCTGTCCTCGCCTCAGTCTCGCAGATTGGGTAAAACCTCTGTCTCGTGCTCGGCGTCTCGTCTCGTCTCGCAGAACTTATCTGTTGTCGGTCGTCCGCGCGTCTCTGACGCAATAAGAAAGTGCTGTCTTCGTCTCGCTGCGAAGACGCGAGTACGTCTTCGGGCGAGTGACGTCATCGCCAAAGGTTAAGGGACTGCGATTTTCGATTACCATTTTTTACTAACGTATTATTGGGATGTTATTGAAAAATTAATATTAAATAAATATCAATTACTTACATATAGCCACATTAGTAGATATATTAATAAACTATATCAGCATATATCGGCATTTGAAGTAAAAGAAATTGAGGATTTAATACCGTATATATAATGTCACACCGATAAAATATAGTTATGTTATTTTATTTTCTAGCTGCGTGCCCGTTCTTACGCACTGGTAGTAAACAGAAAATTTATCCTAACATGAGTAATTTCAATTAATTCCAGTGATGTGGAATCTAAAGTAAAAGCAAAATTATTGACTCTTGATGTAAAGGTTTGCGTCATGAGTATTAACCTGGCATCATTGCAATATAATGACTCAAAAAACAACGTCAGTGTCATTCGCGATCGAAGAAAAGTGAAAAGCTTAAGCGGTTTGCAGAGAACTCCCGACTTTCAAAATGTGTTATTTCTACATCATAACTGTTGTTCTACATCATACTGTTCAAGTTGTTAGCATTAAATACCTCAGACACTACAGGAAAATGGACAACCGTTTGTGTTTAAAGTAGCTGCGCACGGGGCCGCTCTTCATACGAGCAAGTAGCGAATATTTACTAAAATCATATCTGCATGAGACAAAACAGATTTTTTTTTTTTAAGTTCAAGTAATCTCCTCTGTTGAAATTACTGCGGGATATATTAACACAAATTAGAATTACTTATCGTTCAGTTGGTTGTAAGATAACCCTTGAAAAATTATAAACAGAACACTTTTAGTCTTTATTAAATCTCTACTATTTACTTTAACGTCTATTTCAAGTCTCTAAAATATGTGTAATTTTTATATTAATGAAAACAAGATTATAATTAACGATAATTATAATTATTTGCCTAATATTCCAATAACATTACCGTGTGTGCATTTTTAGATTTCATTATAGTTTCTCAGTTGGTTAATAGACTTCTTATTTTTTTGTTTATATTTTAGAATTACTGAACGAGTTAATTTGTTGACGACTATCCGTTTGTACTTTTCCCACAATAATTTTTAGCGATAGTACTGACAGTCGTTATGGTCTGCCCTGTTTACAGAAAAATTAAACCATAATCCCCCTAGAAGTATATCCAGTGTGGATTTTTAAAAATGAAAAGGACATCTAACAGGCGAAGATAATTTTAGAATAGGAACCCAACTGCAAGATAAAATGATGGGGAGGAAAAAAATTTATAAAAGTTTTGCAAGCCGAAAGGAAGGGAAAACATGATAATATAAACGCGAAAAGAGAAATAGTTGTTTAAAAAAATTGCTTGGCATTTCTTCTCGTCCGATATTAATATTATAAGAATAAAAAAAATGTCATTTTCAATCTCTTTAAAATAGGCAAACAATAGGGATTAACCGCCCCTAGAAAGTTGTTACCAGGGTGGGCGCGCCCCGCCCCCCTACGCACGCCGCAACGTGCGGGAAAGTTGAGAATAATATCGCAAGGATATTAGCAAGGATATTCAACCATATTTCAACCTACTCAGACTAAGCATCAATGCGAAATGCAAGTTCTCTACTTCTAATCTCTCTCTGATATACCCGAAAACCCGATTATCACAGGGGCAAGGGGGGGGGCGGTATTCCGGTGCCCCTGAAGAAAAAGGGGGCCCATATATATCCCGGATTATCTAAATTATAAATTCATATGTACTAGAAATAGTAATTGTGGGGAAAAAACTGAATTTCCTCTATAATATAGGTATTACCTAATTGTCTATCACTAATCAAGTTAGAGATATTTTTTTGGGGTGATAAATTACGATTTGATTAAAGTACAAAAAACTACAGTTAACTGAAATGCAATTTCGAGTACAACAGCGGTCAAAACTGGGTTAAAATGCTTAAAAAAGGGGGCTCAGTAAAGGGGCTTAATGCGTAAAAAGGGGATAGTAAGGGGGGCCCCAAACTTGACTATGCCCCGGGCCCCGTCTAAAAGTGGTCAGATTTGAACATACCGTTACCGCCTTTCCTATTTACTTATTATTTTTCTTTCAACTCTTCTCTGTTTTCTTTTTTTTTTTCCGCCTCTTTCTTTATCCTCTCCTTTGTGTGTGTTTTGTATATCTCTCGTCTGTTCTAATTTTTAAATGTTACGTTTGTTTGTGCGTATTGTAGAGTGCTGATAGTATACCAAGGACCGAAAACGAAGGAGACGCAAGTTAAACGGTAGAGGCTTCAGGCAAATTGTCGCTTTTCAGATCGTATTTATGCGAGACGGAAAAAAATGCGAGAATTCTCGCGAGAAATCTCGCGCGAGACAAGACTCTGTCTCGTCTCGCGTCTCGTCCCGCAAAATATTTTCTTTCTCGTCTCGCGTCTCGTCTCGCAAAAAAAAATGCCTGTCTCTCGTCTCGCGAGACAATG